>JAOTQP010000724.1:15904506-15917911 GCA_026413545.1 Cichladusa arquata
GGTGTCCCTGTGGAGCTGAGGGTGTCCCTGTGGGGATGGGGGGTGTCCCTGTGGGGCTGGGGGTGTCCCTGTGGGGATGGGGGTGTCCCTGTGGGGCTGGGGGTGTCCCTGTGGGGCTGGGGCAGCACACCCAGCACCTGCAGGGTACCACGAGTGTCCCCAGCACCAGGGGCTGTGCCTGTGCCCGTGGGAGATGCTGCTTGCCATGGGGAGCTGCTGGGGCTTTGCCCTCCAGATGAGCAGCTTTGCTGCAAGTGCAGAGGTAGGGACACCAGTGCTTTCCACAGGATATTTTTACTGGCTGCTCATGGGGAAGTGGCACAGAGAGTCTAAAATAGCTAGTGATGTAAATGCAAATATAGGGAATGTGTCTGCAGAGGCCTCTCTCGAAGGAGACAGATTCCATCTGCTCTGGTACCAAGCACATTTCAAAGGAGTTTTAGTCCAGTTTCGGGGATTTGGTTCTCTCTGCACTCTGTATTTTAAGACTGAAGTGAAGCAGTGTGATGTGAGCAGGTTTCAGCATGCACACAGCATCTTCCCCTCTCAGAGCCTGTCACAGGGCAGCCCAGAGCAGCCCCAGCTATGTCTGCAGTGCTCAGGGACCTTCCTGGGGCTTCCTGCCTTTGAGACTCCTAAGTACATATTCCTAATTTAACGAAGATTTATGTTTTTTAACGATTTTTAAAAAATAAAAGACTGCTTTTCACCACTGAACACCTGCCCCTGGAATGCTCTTCCCAGGCAGAAAAGCTCAGTGGTTTCCCTTGTGGTGGAGCCAGGCCCAGGCTGTCACCCCTTGGTGCTGTCTCTGTGCAGAATTGGATGTGGAGGAGCTGGGAGGGCCCAGAGCAGATGGGGAGGGGGCTGTGGCCAGCCCCCACTGCTCCCCTCCTTGCCTGTACCCAGGGCACAGTTTGAAGGGTCCTTCTGCCCCCTGTCCCTTGTCTCCCCACATTGCCATCCCACCTCCCTGCCCTGTAACACCTCTCCTGGTCCCCACATGAAACGTCTGCTGAGAGGAACGTGAATACAGTGATGCCCTCAGAAATGTGCTTTATCAAGCTCGCCTTTCTCTCAGAAAACCTGCAATTAGCTCTGTGCTGATTAGAAGTCCCTGCTAATGAAGGGAGCTGGTGAAGATGGGCTGGGGTGCAGCAGGTAATGGTCCTGCTGGAGCTCTGAGAATTCATTGTAAAGGCGGCAGAAGCGTGGAAGCGTGTGGTGAGTGTAATGCATCACCAAGGCAGAGTGCCAGCTGCCGTGCTGCCCTGCAGCCCTGCTGTGCCCCCAGCCCTGCTGTGCCCCCAGCCCTGAGCTCCTCCTGGGCATGGGGCGCCCCAGACGAGGCAGGGTGTTACACCCAGCTCAGCACAGGCCTCTGCTGCCTGGCTTCAGCCCTTGTCCCCACGCTGGCCATTGCACGTGGGCACCTCACGGGCTGGCCAGAGCAGCTCTGCCCTGCTGGGCTGGCGCTGGGGACCCCAGAGCCCTCCCCTGCCTGGGGCTCACAGGGGGAGCCCCTACAGCTTCTCCTGCAAGACACACACATGTAGTGGCTCTGTTCAAGTCTGCATTCTTAAAACTACAACAGTCTGGAGGCAGAAAGAAAGCCTCTTCTGTGACTGAAAATTAAAGATACTGCTTCCTGATCATTGTAGAATTGACTTCTAAAATAAGATACGTAATTAAATGTATCCATTCTTGTGATACTACTCAAAAGATTTAAGTCCAGAAATGATGCAGAGATACTGAGGGATAATGTATTCATGGGGATGGTTATCTGCCTCATAAAGGCATTATGAAAGTAGCAAAAGTAATTGCATTATATTTATGTCGATTCTCTTATTTAACTTGGCTGCAAATGAAGTATTCTGTATTGAACTGCAACCCATTTTAATTTACAAAACCAGCCCTGCTTTGCTCAGTGGTGTTGCAGCTAATGAAAAATGACTCAAAGGAGTAGATCTTTTCCATATGAATGCTCGTATAGACCTCAAGCAGGCACTCGATGGATGGAGCAGCTGCCGGGCTGAGGAGCTGTGTGCTGGTGGGGAGAGCGAGCTCCAGTTTGAGCCCTGCGGGAGAGGAGGGCTCCTCTCCCGGGAGAGGCAGCTGGGGGAGCCCCCCACCGCCCTGGGGCCTTTGGGAGCTCTGCCTCCAGCCTTGTCCCTGCAGCCTCTCTGCTCCCCGGCTGGGATGTCCCTGAACGGAGCGGCGTCTGCCTGGCACACACGGGGAGGAGCAGGGTGGTGGTGCTGCCCTTCAGGTGACAGTGACACCCCAGCCACAGTGGCAGGACGTGCCCTTCTCCCAGGCAGAGCCGTGTCACTGCTGTGCACTAATCCAGCCTGATGTTTCTGCACGCACAGGCACTCCTGAGTCTGCTCAAACATGCTAATTTATTATTATTTATTTACAAGTGACAGAGTGTCTTCTGACCTTCCTGTCCTGCTGGGCTGGCTCTGGAGCTCTGCTCTGACAGTGCCTTGTACATCTGAAGAATGCCAGAGGCGGTGCTGGGCTGGCCTGCATCCCGGCTGTGGCCACGGGAGGCCGTGTTTGACCACTGAGAGCAGCAGCCAGAGGCAGCAGGGCTGGCACGGTGGGCTCGGGCAGCTGGCTCTGTGCCGGTGGGCAGGGGGCTCGCTGATGGCAGCTCCTCCCCTCTGCATGCTCCAAAGGCTCTGTCTTCCTCTGCATCCTCCAAACCCAGGCTCAGCCACCTCCATCAGCAGGTCCCTGCATGGCCCATCCATCTCCCAGCCTGACACTTTGCACAGCATCTGAGGGAAAGCAGAGGTCCTGGGGCTCTGGGGCCTCTGCTCCCCTCTCTGCCCCATCCTCAGCTGGCAGAGCCTCAGTGCTGTGGCCATTGGCCCATTCCCCTCACTGCAGCCAGGATTGAAAGTCCCTGTCAGTTCTCTGCAGCTGCTGTGCCCTCTCTTCCTCCTGCTGCCTCTGCTGCTCTGCTCATTCTGGACATCTTGAGGATGCGCTGCCCCGCTCTGAATTCTGGCTGAGCAAACCCCTCCCTGTGTTGTGGGCAGGGCTGGGAGCCCAGAGCAGAGCAGGGGCTGGAGGAGATGTGATGGGAACAAAGGCTTCTGCCCTCCCAGGTCTGTCAGAGAAGGCTGTGTTTGCACAATGCTGGAGTCACTGCTTCTCCTCCAGGTCCTGGCAGCGCGGGGTGGGCACTGCTGGGTGAGTCCCCAAACCCTGCCCAGCTGCAGCCTGCTCTGCCCTGACACCTGGATTGCCTGCCTGGCAAAGGCACTCAGCCCAGCCTGTCTGTGTCCCCAGCTCCCTCTGCTGTGGCTGCAGGAGCGTGGGTGCTGCTGAGGCACATCTGAAGGCCGGCGCTGGCGGCAGACGTGGCAGTACAGAGATTTTCATTGTCACTGACAATGTTAATGCTGCGTGATTTACAGTCCCTGGCTCTGCTGGCAGCACAGCAGCTGCTCCGGGCCCATTTGGGTGGTTTAGATCTGTCCTTGAGGGTGTAATAGAGTTATTGAGAAGGCACAAGCACTGATTGATTGGTATTGACTCGCTCGGCAGACAGCCTCGTGCGGTTGTGCGGGAGCAAAGGTTTGGGACAGGCACCATCAGATAAGGGACAGGGACTCAGTGGGTACCTGCTGGGTACCCCAGAGCCCCCCCACTGACCTGTCCTGGAGGTGCAGCTGCAGTGTGCTGAGCCACACCCCTGCCACTGGCAGCTGCTGCTGGCTCTGGGCAGCAGCTGGCCCTGTCCTGGTGGCACTGGCAGCTGCTCCTTTTTGGGTCCCTGTGTGGGCCCTGCCTGGTGCCATTGGTGCTCACTTGTCCCCAGGGCACGTGTCTGGAGCTCAGAGGCACTCCCCTTCCATCCAGAAATGAGCAGCATTCACTGAAGGCAGCATCTGTCCTGGAAGTGCCCTGCAATCTTGCTAGGAAATTAATAGCTCTGTTTCCTCCTTCCGTGGTGCAGAATTGTAATTCTTCTGGCACAACGAAGAGCTCTGCCCAGCGGTGCAGGAGGGATGGATGGGAGCAGCCTCTGCAAAAGGACATTTAGAACTGATCTCTGGAAAACATTTATCACAGGGGGACCAGCAGGAATGAGGAGCAGCTCCCTGTGCACAGATGGGACAGGCAGGAGATGGAAGCTGTGCACAGTCCCTGCACAGTGCTCGAGGTGCTGCTGGAGCCCACGGCAGCTCTCTGGGATGGAGAACAGTGCAGGGTGTTGGAGGGAGGCAGGGAGGGCTTCTCCACGCAGGAGTTCACCTCCTTCTCCTTTAGCCACGGCCCATCAAGCTCCCAAATCCTCCCCCCAGGTCCTGCACCTTTGGGGCTTCTGAGGGATGAAGATCCCACACTGGTCTATGATTATTTCATCCAAATCCCCAGGCTGATACTGGAGCAGCTTATAAGTACCCAGGACCAACTTTGGAGTGTTTAAATGAAGAAATAAATAGTAATAATAATAATAGTAGTAATAATAATAAGCAAGTAAAGAAACGGTTACAGCATTTGCTGCTTCCTTGATATTTTAATTAAATTCCTTAAAAGGAGCCTAAACATTTCCTGCCTGAATATCACAGTCTGTGGCCTGGGCACTCACTGGTCCCTGTTCCATAGCCTCTCCCTTTCTGTAGGAGCCCAGCTTTGGGTCTGATCAGCCCCAGCCAGGAATCTCCCTCCAGTCCCCCCAGAATCACTGCAGTGGGGTCCAGCCAGCCCCAGCAGCTCCCATGCCCTGGGCCAGGGGCTTTGCTGAGCTGCCAACCCAGCACAGGCAGGAATTCAGCTCTGGGGCAGTTCAATGCCAAGCTCTTTTGTGGGTTTTATTCCTTCTTGCCCATGGTGCCCCCCCTTTCTGTGCTCTGAAAATAAACCCGCATCACAACACTACTCTGGGCTCTGCAAGTCATCAGTCAAAGGTGTGTAAAATATGTATTTGTAACAGGAACACAAATTCATCATCTTTGTAACAAGTAAATACTTTCTATTTTGAATTCCATGACAAAGTGTGTATCAAGACATATTATGTAAAATGGACAAGGTAAATTCAATTTGGTTTGAGTTAACATCAGCAATAGAAACTTGACTTCTGCATTTCCAAGATTTTGAAATTTCTGATCCATAATTTGGCTGGTGGGGTCGGGTTGGAGAGATTGTTTTTCCTACCTGGGGTCCCCATGCTTCATGCAGGATATTTTCTGAAGTGTGTGGTGCACAGTGCTTGACCCTCCCAGCAGTGTCAGCACACAACGTGCTCACCAGGTGTCCCCAAGGCCTGTCTCAGCCGTGCAGGGTGTCCCTGAGCTCCCCAGGGGTCTGGGGGCTCAGCACAGGCGTTGGGCTGGCAGCAGCACAGCTGGAGTGCTGCAGGAGGGGATGTGGGGATGGCAGTGACTGCAGCTCCCTGGGACAGCAGCACTGGCTCCAGGGACTGGGACACCCTGCACCCCCAGACCCATCACCCCGGGGTGGGGGCTCCTCTCTCCTGGGCTTGTTTCTGACCCTCTGTGTGCTGGTGGGGGGTTGGTGTCACCTCTGGCAATCAAGGAGCAGGGGTTCATGCAGCATGTCCTGCTTCTTATGACAGAGACAGCTCTCTGTAATCATAAAGAGATGCATTCACCTGGAGATTGTTAGCTCACACCCCTTGGTGAAAGTGTGCTCCTTGAAATGCATCTCAACTCTTTAACAGAAAAGCTAGAAATTCCTCTGCTGTTCATTTCCAATGTTTATATAACAAACTGCTGAGCTCTGAGCACTGATCTAAAACAAATACTTATTCAAGACTTGAGATTTAACCATTACCTTTGAAAGCATAGTTGTTATTTTGCCTGTTATATTTTAGGGAGGCAGAGAGAGGTGGGGTGGCTTTCCTGGCCCATACCAAGCTTCTCTGTGGGTTGTGCTCCTGCAGTGCCCAGCCAGGAGCAGGCTGTGCTCACGTGCCCCCCCCAGTCCCTGCAGCCCCTGAACCATGGCCAGTGTGTGGGTCACTGCTCATGGGCAGCCCATGAGGGTCCAGAGGATCCTGCCCCTGATGGGGAGTTTTGCTGCTGCTGCTGATTTTGGAGCAGAGCTGGGGATGGGGTGAGGGCTGGGACCTGCTCAGAAGTGAAAAGGCTTTGGCATGGTGGATGCTCCAATTCGTGGTGGGGATTTTGGAAGCAACTTGTGACCTGCAGTTGGTCTCAGCTCTCCCACTGGCAGACACTGAGTGCCCAAGAGGACAGTCCCATACATGTCTGGGGGCTGCCACTGGCACCCTGCCTCCCTGCACCCTCACAGACCACAGGGCAGGGAAATTCATTGCACCTTAAATCCTGGCAGGGCACAGACAGGAGCATGGGCTGTTTGTGTTTGAGCAGGGCACATGTCACAGTAAATGCCAGCGGCCTTGGTGCTCAGGATAATAAATGTGCAAACAGCAATTAACAGTTGTGTCTTCTGTGCACATGCAAAGGACATAATTAGCCAGTTCCATCTGTTAATTATACCTGCCTGGTGCAGATATTCATATCCCAGCCAGAGCTCAGAGGAGGAAGGTGAGCTTGTGCAAGCAAAGCTCCTCTCACCCAAACATCAGATCCCTTGAGCTTGTCCCCCTCTCTCGGGTATCGCTCAAAGCAGGAGGGCAGCAGCTCCCACCCCCTGCTCCAGCCCCTCCCTGGGGCTCTTCCTGGGGCGTTTCTCCACTTTGTGAGCCCCAGCAATAGCTTCTCACTGGAAATGCCTGCAGAGCCCTTTGCAAGAATTTCCAGAGACAGTTTCACTGGAAGCCTGTCTGGGGTGGCTTTGAGCAGGGAGGATTCTGTGCTGCAGCAGGTCTGGGGCAGAGCCTGGGGACTGGCGGGGCTGAGCCAGCTCAGACAGAGCAGGAGCCTTACACAGGGCTCTGGCAGTGCCTGGAGCTCCCCTATGGGAGTTTGTACTTCCAAGGGGTGGAGGATGGATGTGGCTGCCTTGCACACAGCAGCTGGGGGTGAGGAAGGGGCTGGGGGCAGTGCCAAGGAGCCAGGGGATGCTGATGGGGGCCATTGGTGCAGCTCCCACCCCTGGCAGCTCCAGCCTTACCAGTAACTCCCCATTCCAGTGGGGAGGGCAAAGAGCGAGCCCTGGCTCACAGCCCCATCCCTGTGTGCTAATTTCAAACAGACTTGCAGGATGTGCTCTCATGGATCTAAGCAAGCAGCAGAATCTTAACTATCAGAGCTCCTTGCTGGCTGATAAAATATGGATAAAGGAGCCATCACTTCAGAGCAGCAGGAAGAAAAATAATTGCCAAGGTTGGCTCTCATTTGAATATTGTTAAAACCCTTGTAGCGTGGCGATGGCTGCTGCAGGTTCATTCTGCTTCTGGGAATAATTTTGCCAGACAAGAATTCTCTCGGCACAGAGCAGTGGTAACGAGGGGTGCCTGCTAATTGCCCCAGCAGCCCCAAGTGCCCTGCCTGCTGCAGGTGCCTCCACGCTGGCCCAGGGGAGCCTCGGGTGTCACAGCCCCAGGCACAGCTGGGCTGCAGCCCTGGCACGGGGCAGCAGCAGGGGATGCTGAGCCAGGGAGGGGTGAGCCAGAGACAGCAGCTGAGTTTTGGTGTGATTTGGTTTGGTTTGAACAGGCTCTTTAGGGTGGGATTTTTGTTGCTTTTTTCCCCCGAGCTGGTGCAGAGGCTGACAAGGACGGTAAAGTGACACTGACTAATTGAATTCTGAACTAGCAGGAGCAATGCAAATATCTGACAAATTGATTTAATTGCGTTCACGTACAATAAAGCTGAGATCTAAAAGGTCAGCTAGAAAATGGAAAGGGTCCCTGGAGTGCTAACAGGAGGAAGCTGACTTTAATACACATTCATCACATTTTATCATCTAATTAGTTCACACAATGCCAGGCTGATAGACAGAGGCCTAAACAAAAGTATCGATTGATTATTAGCCACATATCTATCATATTGCCTGGAGCTGGCTGTCAGTGTGGCTGGCAACTCCTGCCCAGTGTATCAGCAGAGGGGGGCATTTGATATATAGTTTTTCTATAGCAGAATTTAGACTCTGGAAAGTGTTTTACACAGACACTGAATGATAAAGATCCCTGCAAAAGCTCTCTAGCAAAACCACCATCAAAACCCAGCCAGTCTTGCCTGCATGGAGAATATTTATGAGTGTGTGGGCAGCCAGCCCTGCTGGGTGAGGAGTGTCCAGCCCCAGCATTGCTCAGCACCTGCTCTGTGGTGCTGGGGTGCTGCTCCCCACCCTCCAATTCCCCATGGGGAATTTTTCCTTTTCCTTTTTCTCAGGCTTTGTTAATTTGTATTCGGGATTATCTAATCATTTGGGCTTTAAATACCTACAGTTAGAAAGAAGAGATTTGACTATGGCCTGATTCAGAACAGTTCTCTTCTGCAAAGATTGACATGTTCAACAGCTGCCAAAATAACCTCAGACTTGCACAGAAAATGTCTTCACTTTTGATTGTTAAAAAGTGAGTGGAGTTAATAACGGGAATGGGGGCACCACCAGCATTTCCAGGGGCTCCAAGAAGGGAGCAGAAAGCCTGGGCACAGTGTGGTGGGCACAGTGTGGTGGGCTCAGTGTGATGGGCACAGTGTGATGGGCACAGGGTGATGGGCACAGGGTGATGGGCACAGTGTGGTGGGCACAGTGTGGTGGGCACAGTGTGATGGGCACAGGGTGATGGGCACAGGGTGATGGGCTCAGGGTGATGGGCTCAGGGTGGTGGGCTCAGGGTGGTGGGCACAGGGTGATGGGCACAGTGTGATGGGCACAGTGTGGTGGGCACAGGGTGGTGGGCACAGTGTGGTGGGCACAGGGTGATGGGCACAGAGTGATGGGCACAGGGTGATGGGCACAGAGTGATGGGCACAGTGTGATGGGCACAGTGTGATGGGCTCAGTGTGGTGGGCACAGTGTGATGGGCTCAGTGTGATGGGCACAGAGTGATGGGCACAGTGTGATGGGCACAGTGTGATGGGCACAGTGTGATGGGCTCAGTGTGATGGGCACAGGATGATGGGCACAGAGTGATGGGCACAGTGTGGTGGGCTCAGTGTGATGGGCACAGTGTTTTGAGCACAGAGTGATGGGCACAGTGTGGTGGGCTCAGTGTGGTGGGCTCAGTGTGGTGGGCACAGTGTGGTGGGCACAGTGTGGTGGGCACAGTGTGATGGGCACAGAGTGATGGGCACAGTGTGGTGGGCACAGGATGATGGGCTCAATGTGGTGGTCAGGCTCGAGCACAAGGCTGGCTCTGCAGCCTGGTGTGGCTCTGACCTGGAGAACACTTCCTACATTCCAGGGTTTAGCCTGACCCTCATTATCTCTCTCAACAGACTACCACAGCTAATTTATTTTGAACAAAGCTAGAAATAAAAGGGTAATTAGGTTATCCCAAATGGCAGCCCCAACATCTGTATTTTCTGATACACTGGCACATTTGTTTTACAGAATATTATAATGAAGCTCGAAAACTTGTCACTGATATTTCTTTTGTCCCTTCCTCAAAGGAGCAATAGTTGGCTCTCCAAAAGAATATAAATTGATGCCAAATGTGGGAAGTGGGGTTTTTCTGCAATCTCTGTCACTCGTTCCTGACTTTGTGCAGGAGCCCCTCCCTGCAGCAGTGAGCACACGAGGCCCCAGCCCTGCCCTGGCTGGTGGGCAGCATCTGGAGCTGCCTCCTGGAACCTGCACATCCCCAACAATTGAGTTTCCCCTGTGGGATGCTCTGGGGCCACCCAGGGCCCCTCATCACCCAGAGCATCCCTGGCAGGCATGGCCAGAGCCCCTGGCCCCTGTGCTGGCCCCTGTGCCCGGGGTTCTGGGTGCAGGATGTGGCCCCAGCCAGGGACTCTGCAGGTGCTGGAACAGCTCCCAGCAAGCAAAGCTGCACAACAATTGCAGATTTTATATTTATGCTCTTTTTTTGCTTTCAGCTCTTTAGCTCTGCTTATTCTGCAGGGATTACTACTCACTGCTGGCCTATTGCTTCAGTATTTTAATTCCTTTTTTAGCTGTAAACCCATTTTCCACACTCTTTCAAGGAAAGCAGCAGCTATCACCGATTGCTGCTGCTGGATTGAGGCCAAAGGCAGGGCAGCATCTTCCCAGCTCCAGGGCAGGAGCTGTGCAGGGGCCCTGGCACCAGGACGTGCTGTCTTTGCTGCCTGTGACAGCAGAGACTCTTCCTGGAGTCCTGATGAAACTTTGGGCAGCTCCTGTCACAGCTTTGACTTTCCCAGGCATGTTACTTTTGTCCCAGTCAGTGGCTGTGGCTCCCTGTGTGCCTGGCTGTGGTTGTGCCAAAGGGGACACTGCCAGTACAGCAGCACCAAATGGGGGCTGGCTTGGGTGACAATCCATAATTCCCCAGTTTTCATTTAAATCGAGCTTTGTGCTGCCTTGATGAGGGAATATGTTAAAGCCAGGATGGCTGATGGTTTTTAAATAAATTCCAAGATGAATTCCACACATATCCTGCATTAATGTGGAAGGTGGAGATAGAGGCTGGGGTGAGCTGAAGCAGAAAGTGTACTGTAAATTGAGCCTTGGCACCGAATATAAATGGCAGAGGTTGCTGCCTGCCAATAACAGTAAATCAGGCCTGAGCAGCACAGCGATAAGCAGAGATGGATTTCCTGCTGCCCAGGCAGGCAGGGACAGCCCTGGGCACACAGCCCTGGCACAGCAGCACTGGGGCACAGGGGCTGTGCTGGCCCTGGGGGCACAGCAGTGGCCCACACCCCTCTCTGCTGGCCAGGGGTCCAGGGGGTCCCCAGGCTCAGCCTCCCCTGGAGCCTGGCACAGGCTGAGGCCCTGCAGGTGCCTGTGGGGACAGAAACACGGTGAGAACAGTGGCACAGGGGGCTCAGAGCCTGCTGGCACCAGGGGGCACAGCCAAAGGGTCTGGGGGCAGCCAGGGGTGAGCCCAGCCCAGGGCCCTGCCAGCTGCTGCCAGCTGTGCTCCCTCACAGTGACACAGGGGGCTCAGAGCCTGCTGGCACCAGGGGGCACAGCAGCCTGATTCCTGACCTGGGGGATTATTCCAGATTTGTGCTGGGATGAGAAAACCAAGGACCAATCAGGCCTGATGGGAACAACAGAAGGCAAATCCCAGCTGTCTTCCTAACATGTCCCTAATAATTAAAACCTTTTAACATAATAATTTTGCAAACAGATTTATCATGAATGGTCTGACAGCCAGTCTGCTCCTGGAAATCAATCCCCAGCTGGGAGGAATCCACAGTACAAGGCTTTTGTGATCCCAGTCCCCTTGGATTTATTTTGCTGGTGCCTGTCCCAAGCAAGGTGAAGTCAAACAGGCTCAGGAAGTTCAGATCCTTGAGGCAGGAATGGCCCCAGTCTCCCCAAGATTTAGGTGGGCACCTTCCAACCTGCAGGAGCTGTTTTCCAGGAAATGGTGAGCACTCACTGGAACTCCATGGCAGGGCCATTGCTCAGGTCCCTGAGGATCCTTTTCCACGTGGATCACTCCAGCTGTGCTCTTGGCAAGGTGACATGATTCTCTTCTGTGTAAACAGCCATAACTTCAGAATTACTCAGGAAAGACAAGAGACCTCTGGAGATGTGTAAATGACCAACTGTCTCATTAATCACACACAAATGCAAGTCCAGGAAAGGCTCTGGTTGCTGAGCTGGAAAATGCTTTAATTTATTTATTGAGACAGCAGGAATAGAGGATCCCTGCCCAGGACTGGGAGCTGCAAGAGCTGGGATGTGGCCATGCTGGCAAGTGGGGCTGGAGTGCTGCTGGCCTGGGCTCCCATGTCCTGCACCTGAGTTTGCTCCTGCCTCACCTGAGCCAAGCTCAGCCCTTCCACAGTGGGGATCAGAGCCCAGGAGCCCCTGGGAGCTGGACCCTGCATTTCCCCAGAGCTGCTCTGTTTGGGATTGTGGCACCTCTGCCTTGATCAGGGGGAGCACAGGCACGCAGGAGCTGGATGTGTCTGCATCACTGAGAGCTCAGCAAGGCTGTGCCATCCATCCTCCAGGTTGCCATGCCAACCAAGAGGAGACAAGAACCGATGTAATTTGCAGAATCACCCTCTTGACACAAAATCCAAGCAGCTTGTGAGAAGTAGGGTGAAAGATGTCAAGGGATCAGGGAGAGACTCTCGGTGCCTCTCTGCATCCAGCACGGGGCTGAGCTCCATTTCCCAGAAAGGATGGTGACACCTCTGCTGCACAGCTGCAATACAGGACCCCAGCAGCAGCCCATGGAAGGTCACCTGGCACTGGGAAAGCAGCTGGGAGCCTGTGGGGAATCTCAGCACAGTGCAGCTCAGCACGTGGTGCAGTGATGACCTGGCTGGTCACTGACCCAGAGCTTGGAACTGCCTCAGGAGCTCCAGGCTCCTTCCCCATTGCCAGGAGAAGGGGAGAGAAATGGGGGAAATGGCAAAGCTCTTCCTGCTCCTCATCCTCGTACTGTCATGCTTGAAGCCAGCTGGGACTGTGCATGGTGAAGACTCAGCATTGTTCTCTGCCCAGCTTCTGTCTGGACTTGCAGCCAAGGAGGTTCCTTCCCTGGAGATATCCAAAGGGCTGCAGGTGACTGCCTGTGCTGAAGGTCTTGCTCAATAGCTGATCAATCCATGAAGCACAATCCATCATGTGCCATCATCCCTGGAGCCCTCCAGCTTTGTCTTCCTGAGTGCACATCCTATTTGTGTCCCACAGAATGACTCTGGAAACACCCGAGCTCCATCTGTGCTGCAGGAGTGGGGCTTGCCCAGTTCTTCCACAATCTGTGCACGGGGCACAGGACTGCCTCTGCATTTCCTTGTGGCCAGCTGAAGGTACCCCCAACTAGGGAAGTCAGAAATGCAAAAAAGAAACAATTTTCTTTCTTCAAACATCCTGTGCTGATGCTCCATCTTCCTCTTCAGCAGCCTCAGCTCCTTGTTTTCTCTCTGTGCAGCTGCCACCCTGTGCACCGTGCTCCAGCCTGGGTCACCCTCACTGCAGGTCCTGTCACTGCCAGCTGTGCTGGGTCACCCTCACCGCAGGTCCTGTCACTGCCAGCTGTGCTGGGTCACCCTCACTGCAGGGCTCTGTCACTGCCAGCTGTGCTGGGTCACCCTCACTGCAGGTCCTGTCACTGCCAGCTGTGCTGGGTCACCCTCACTGCAGGTCCTGTCACTGCCAGCTGTGCTGGGTGCCTGCCTGGGTTCTGCTCCTGTCTGGGTTCTGCTCCTGCCTGGGCTCTGCTCCTGCCTGGGTTCTGCTCCTGCCTGGGCTCTGCTCCTGCCTGGGTTCTGCTCCTGCCTGGGCTCTGCTCCTGCCTGGGTTCTGCTCCTGCCTGGGCTCTGCTCCTGCCTGGGTTCTGCTCCTGCCTGGGCTCTGCTCCTGCCTGGGTTCT
>JAOTQP010000724.1:16054063-16064295 GCA_026413545.1 Cichladusa arquata
TTTTTTTTTTTTTTTTTTTTTTTTTTTTTTTTTTTGCTTATTAGGTTTGGAATTAAAAAATTTGGCCAACTATTCTGCTACTCTGCATATCTAATAAGCAGACATTTTTCTATTTGGATACAATTACAGAATAAACCTCAAGTTGAACAGCAAAGAGCTTGGAGTTTCTGCCCACTCACCTTTTCACTGGAATCCTTGTAACACTGAGTACCTCACCAGGCAGTCAAACACCAAACACCAGGCAGTAAAGCCCCGAATGGCATTTTACACCTGACTTAACCAGCGCTGGATTATCAGCTGCTGGCATGAGAGTGCATTTTTACAACTTGCTCGTCTCTGAACTTGTATTAAAGGGTCCTGAAGCCTCGAGGGGCTGAGCAGGCTCAAGACAGCAGTGCTGTAACTTCTGCTCACACAGACCATTAGCTGCAGATGTCCTGAAGATCAAGAGCACTTCAAAGTCTTCTAAATTCCCTCCTAAGCTCAAGAGGCATGAACATTTGCACAGCTTACACCAGCTGACCTCGATTCATGAGGCAGCACTCAGATCCAGACTGAGACTTCTCCTAAAAGTAGTTTGAATGTCTCCCATTCTCTGCAATGAAATAATCAGTGGACCTCACACGTTGCACAATTTGAAAAGTCACATTTTCAGTAGTCTGCCTTGTCTGCTTCTTGCAGGCAGTGGCCTTCACTATAAACTCATTGACTGTGCTCAGGACAGCAGTGGAGATGTTCCTGCTGTTCCTGGAGCTCCTGGGACCAGGCAGCAGCTGGAATTAGTATTTGCAAGTTCACAAGAAACACTGGAAATAGTTTCTGATTTCTGAGGACTATTGTTGGCTAATCTGCAAATATTCTACTGAGTGACAAGTGCTTTGAATTTGAGAATTGCTGATGACTCCTTTTGTCTGTGCTTACTGTTGTAATATTAGCAGCAAAATAATTCAAATTCAAATAATGTAAATGCTTCATGAAAGAAAAAGCATTGCCAGTCAGAGATATAGGGTTATGGGCATTACCCAGGGAAGCAGACACTCAACCTGCACCTGGAAATTGGGAAGGACAGGAATCCTGGCACACCAAGCTCGTGCTCCCTCCTTGCACTGAGGACCCCCTGATTTACTGGCATGACAAGGATCATTCATTTCCATGTTTTTAAGAAAATGCACCAGGCACAGCCCAAGCAGGACAGTCCACACCCTGGGAAACAAGCAGCTCAGTGTTAGCAGGGAGCAGATGGCCAACACAGCAATGGCACAGCAGCATCTGCTGCAGGGAGGAAAACCTGCACAGAGAGCAGCGAGTTCCCAGCCCTGGCAGCAGCTCACACTGGAATCATCAGGCAGGAGCCCTCAGCACAGCAGGGCTGGTGCAGAGCAGGAGACTGGTCTCTGCTTTGGCACTCCCTCCTCCAGTGGATGAAAATCCACTCTCCACCGTGATGGGATGTGCTGATGGCTCAGCACGCTGCCAGTGGGATTGTGCAGAATCATTCTGGGTCAGGAGCTGTGTGAAATGGCACATGCTGGAAGCACAGCACTGCACAACCCTAACTGCAAAGACAATGAGATCTGAGCCCAAAGCCTGTGATCAAGAAGAAAAGACACTGAACATCTTCAATACTTCAGAGAACAAAGTCCAATCCCTGCAATGGTGGCATCCAGGAGCAGACAGGGGTTTCTGCATAACAGAAAGTGGGGACACCACAGGGATGAACATCTCCTGCAGCAGGAGCTCTGCAAGGGTGCTCAGCCCAGCACCACTGCTCCCACAGGGGAGCAGGGACACACCAGGAGCAGCCAGGGATGGTCCCTTCATGACCTCTGCTACGTCAGGATCCTGTAACAAGAGTGAAAGGTGAACAGCTTACCTGACTTCATTAAAAACCAGCAACATTCATCATTTCAGCCTTCCAGGGCAGGCACCAAGATAGATGAAAGGAATAAAGGCAAGCTAGAAACATCAATAAATTGCTGCATCTCCTTATTGGCTGCAGTATTCAATAGTTTCAGATGCTTTCTGGTGCCTTTGGCAAGCAGAAGGTTTGCAGAAGTGCTGAGCCTGTCGCCTGTAACGTGTCACCATCACTCAGCCCTGCTGAGCTGGGTGTTCTCTCCCTTCCCAGGGAGTGCAGGGCTCCAGTGGCTGCAGCAGGGACCTGGTGCCAAGGCTCTGGGCCAGCAGGAGTTACTGGTGACAGCACAGTCCCACGTGGATGACAGCAACAGAGCCACAGGGCTGGGTGAGTGCAAGGTCAGAGATCCTCAACACTCACCAATTACCCTAAAAGGGCTGGACATCTTCCAGGTGAGGGGCCCTGCCTGCCCACAGAGCCCCCAGCCCTGCTCCCCTCGCAGACTCACGTGTCCCCAGGCCACGGGCACTGTCCCTGCAGCCAGGGACAGGGCTCCTCCTTCTGGGACTGCCTGGCAAGGCAGAGGGGAAGGAAGGGCTGTCTGTGCTCATGGGCAGCGGGGAAGGAGTCACAGCCCCCATTGCTGGGCCCAGCAGCTGGGAAGGAGTCACAGCCCCCATTGCTGGACCCAGCAGCTGCTGAGGGAGCCCAGGGATGCCCAGCAGGGCCAGCGGGGCCAGGCTGCAGCGCTGGGGCTCCGGGCTGGGGAGTGCCCTGTGAGCAGTGCAGCACCCCCAGCAGCTCAGCACGGCCCCTTCTTCTGGGATACAGGGATGGGATGGGATGCAGGGATGGGATGCAGGGATGGGATACAGGGATACAGGGATACAGGGATACAGGGATACAGGGATACAGGGATGGGATACAGGGATATAGGGATGGGATCCAGGGATACAGGGATACAGGGATGGGATACAGGGATACAGGGATACAGGGATACAGGGATACAGGGATGGGATACAGGGATACAGGGATACAGGGATACAGGGATACAGGGATACAGGGATGGGATACAGGGATACAGGGATACAGGGATGGGATACAGGGATACAGGGATGGGATGGGATGGGATGCAGGGATGGGATACAGGGATACAGGGATACAGGGATGGGATACAGGGATGGGATACAGGGATACAGGGATACAGGGATACAGGGATACAGGGATACAGGGATACAGGGATACAGGGATGGGTGTGACACACATGGTCTGCCCAAGGAGGCACACAGCACGTGACAGGCACATCCTCACAGCAGCCAGGGCACCAAAACAAATCCTGGATGACCCTGCAGGGCCACCTGCACCGAGGATTCTCACAAGTGTAGCCGACCACACCACGTGGCTTTGACTGCTGTTGAAAATATTTAATAAACTCTGGAATATGAATCACTATCAAGGACCCTGAACATTAATTTCAGTCACAGCTGGCCACACTCTATCACCCTATAAACACCTCTCCAGTTTCAATTAACATTTCGCTATCTCCTGTCTCACTGAATATTATATTTAACTAATTTAAGAGGATTGGTAAAGATAGTTTTCACACTTCACATGAAAGCATAATGAAATAATGATACCTGGACCCACAAAAAGCATGAGGATACTGCATAAAGAGCTTTAAAGTCATCTGAAGCACAAACTTCTCCAGGAGACGTTCCTTTGGCCAGGTCCAGCTCTGCACCCACCCAGAGCAGCCTCAGCTCCTGCAGTGCCCCTGCAGCTGGGCTCCCAGGCTGTGACAAATGCCTCTGGAAGGAGCAGGCATTTCCCAGGGCAGACTCAGAGACACTGATTATTGTTTGCCCTCAGCTATAACCTCATTTGCAAATAAACAGTTCTGCAGGTTTTTAAAATCATGGAAATTTAGGCCTAAGAAGGACAGAAGACAACTGAAGGCTGTCCTTTGTGCAATAACCTTCCTCTGTTTGAAGATTGTCACTGCCTCCCCCGCCCCCCATCCCTTTATTTTCCCATTTCAGGTCAACAACACCCAATTCTTTCAGCCTTTCCTCATGACTCATGTATTTTGGATCTCAGCATCTCTTTCAAAATTTTGCAGTACTTCACCAACTTCTCTGTATTTTTACTTGGAAGAAATATATACTTCATTATTTTTAAGAGATAAAATATTTTTATTCTCTGATATTACATGCAGAGGGAATGTTTATACCAGGGCCCATACAGGCAACACTCATGTTAATGTATCCTAAAATAAGGCTTTGCTTTTTGGCATCGTCACACCCACATCCTTTCCTGCAAAAACATTGCCTTGCCAGATATTTCATGTATCAAAAGCAGAATATATAAATACATAAGTATGTATTCCTGCTTTTTAGCTCTCCCTTCTGTGCAGAACCCGGACTTTCAGTATCAGTGCAGATCCTAATTGTGCCCCAGGGACTGCTCAGACTCTCATCTACATGACTCAGGCCAGAGCTACAAGGTTTAGAAGCATATAGGCTCTGCCCTCATCCCCAGCTAGGGTTTAGCAGACCTCCCAATTTCCTGTATTAAACAAAACAATTTTCCAATAATGTGCTGCCTCATCTCCCCTCTGTGCAGAGCAGAAGCAGCTCCTGGGGGCTCAGCCCTGCCTGGCTGCAGTGGGACCCCAGGGATGTGGGGATCCCTGCCTGGGAGGGAGGTGTGCAGGATGCTCTGAGCAGTGACACCCCTTTAACCCACCCCCCCATCAGTCCCAGGGTTCAGCCCCCAAAATTCACCACTGCAGAGGGAGTCCAGGTGCTGGGAAGGGCCACTCTGGGCAGTCACACCACCACTTCTGCACCCCCAGGAACCTGACTGCTGGGCACTTCTGTACAGCAGAGGCACCAAGATGACCCAGAAATTGTTACCTTGTTCTTTGTTTTCCCCACCACTAGGTGATGTTTCCCTTTGCAATGGTGGCAGTGTACAGACATCACCAATGCAGCTATTTTTATTGCCCAGAAATTAGCCCAGCAGGAATTCCATTAAATTCCATTTTCCTGGGAGGGGAAGCTCATTGCTGATGTCAGAGAACAGCAGCCACAAAATCTGCAGAAAGGGTCAGAAAGGCTGGGAAAGGCAATGCTCAGGGGAGGGGTGGGAGGCAGGTAGAAGAAGGAGATGAGCTGCCCAGCACCGCAGCAGCCCTGCCCAGAGAGCAGCTCCCTCGTGGCTGCACCATTCCTGCCACCAGCACCCCACTGCAGTGCCACAGCACGTTTGGGACACACAGCTCTGCTGGACTCATGCTGCACTCAGAATTCTTCCCCCCACAAACTCCTCAAAGCAGCGAAAGTGCTGGCTCTGATTGCATTTCCCCATTCAGCACTGCTGGGAGTTCCCCATTGAAATGCATCATCCTTGGGTGGGAGTCTGGGTTTCCACTCTGCACAGACTTCACTGCTGTCCTTAAAAACAGTTCAGAGTGCCTGATAATGAGTACTAATTAGAGGTGGTCACCTAGGAGACAAGGAGGATTCCCAAAAATCAGTGCCAGAAAATGTGGTAATCCACAACTAATTAAGACAAAATTAATTAGATAAGCCATGTGTGTTTGCAGTTAGCAGCAAGGTCTCCTCCTGTGAGTTCTGGGGGTTAAAGCACAGGATGGTGAGGTGGGATCCCAAGAGCCCTGCCCTCAGCCCAGCCCATAAACAGCACAAACAGCTTCCTGACCAGAGCCAGGCTCCAGGTTCAGATTTGCAAGAGATGATTCTTGTCGATGAATCTGAAGTTCAGTTACATGCACCTACAGTTTTGGTTTCACTACACAGAGCATCATTCACTGAGAGGAGCTGCTGGAGCTGCTGGAGATCTTTAAAAGAGATGAAGATTGTCCCCATCCCATCTGGGACACCTCCATCCCAAAGCCCTGGAGCCAGGCTGGTGCCCAGGTCCCTCAGCAGGGTCCCCTGGAGCTGGGGCTGTGCCTCTGCTCCTTCACAGCAAGCACCTGCAGGGCTGGGGAAGATCCAGGGCTCAGAGAGCCCGAGCAGCTCAGATCACTGCATTAAAGAGGTGAAAAACTATCTTCCTGGTTAGCTCCAGCACTTTATTGAATCAAGTTTAAAATCCTCACCCTGACTCAATCCATCTGCTCAGGTCTCATTATATTTCCTCATTTTAAGTTTGGAGAGAAAGAAAATGTGGGGTGAGCAGATATAGAGTTGTCTGGTTTGAATTTCACCCCATAGCTCTTTACAGAGGTCAAGGAGAAAATGACATGTGGAGAAATGTTTCCTGGAATCAGGAGCTGGAGGTTTAAGATTATTCCCCAGCAGAGAAGAGGAGCAGGGCTGGGAGAGTGGAGAGGCAGCGTGGAGGTGAGAAGGAGCCCAGGCTGGCAGGACCAGGAGGGTGGAGGGCACAGCCCTGACACCAGTCTGGAACACCTCCTTCCAAACCTGGTTTTAACCTTACGGAGAAAGTTCCATCCTGTCCGCCAAACACACCATGCCAGGAGCAGAGCCAGGGCAAAGCTCAGCCCTGCAGGGGCACCCTGCCCCTAAAACCTTCCCCAAGGTTCCACGGGGAGCACAGCACCTGGGCAGGGTGTGGGGGCTGCTCCAGGAGCTCCCCAGTACTGCAGGCACCCAGCTGGCAGCTGCTCTCTGGGTGAGCAGAGAACCACTTTGCAGCTTCTGGGAACTGTAAATGAACTTAATTCACCTGTCATCCATCCCAGAGATTTACCCAACTCAAAAGTTTAGTAACTAGATAAATTTCCTCCCTGCACAGGGCCCTGTATGTTAATAGAGAACTTCCTCAAAACAGATGAGGCGTGACTGGGAGCATCAGAAAAGGAGGACAGCAGCAACCAATAACACCCCCAGCACCAGCAGGACTTGGGATTTACCTATGCAACAACACACACACCTGTCCTTGGTGTGGGACAGGCTTCCATCACACACACACCTGTCCTTGGTATGGGACAGGCTTCCATCACACACACACCTGTCCTTGGTGTGGGACAGGCTTCCATCACACACACACCTGTCCTTGGTGTGGGACAGGCTTCCATCACACACCTGTCCTTGCTGTGGGACAGGCTCCCATCACACCTGTCCTTGCTGTGGGACAGGCTTCCCTCCTCAGCTCAGCCTCACCCCACACCCCCAGAGCCTCCCCAGGATGTTGGAGCCATCACAAGGCCCTGTCCTTTCTCTTCCTTTTGTAAACCCTTCTCCAGGCTGTGCGTGCACAGACACTCCTTGCTGGGCAGTGCTTCAGCCCGAGCCTCAGGGTGTGCTCCCTGCTGGCAAATCCCCCACGCTCTGCTCCTGGAGGGGCACCCTTGGCACAGCTGGGTCTTTGCACAACCTCCCTCAGCACAGCTCAGCCTGCCAGGGGTTTCCTCTCTCCTTCCCCAAGCACTGACTGTAGGAGCCAACAGTTTCATGTTGTCATTTCCTCTAGCCTGCAATGCTCTCATTTTAGCACAGCAACTTATTTTTAATGCAGTTTGGAAAGATTTTTTTTTTAATGTCCTCACTTCTACTCCAAGCATGTTTGCTCTCAATTTATTTCTGCTCTTCTTATCTTCTCAACAACTGCATCTCTTGTTCCTAGTCCTGCTCATTTTCTGCTCCGTATTGTGATTTTTCTTTAATTTCATCTTGTTCCCACACTTCCCAATCACACATTTCATCACTCCTGCTTCCCTATTGCCAACAATATGTGATTTCTTTATCTTAATTGTATCACCCAGTCATCTGGTTCCAGGATGGCATCTCTTTACCTCACAGTGCAGTCCCTTTAATCATTACTGCTTCTGGCATGTATAATAATAGCTGAGACCAGCTGTTAGCATTCACCTTCCAGTTGCAGGCACAAGGGGGTTTTTCCTTCCATATGAGTCCTAATGACAGCACAAGCTGAAACCATCCAGACATCACTTCACACAGGCTGCAGAAATGAAACCAGTGCTCCATGAGCTCCAATTCCCTGCTCCAGCTAAGCAGCAGGGAGTTGCCCAAGACCAGCCCTCGAGGAAACAAAGTCTTTGTGAAGGATCAGACTCACACCCTTGTGAGGAGCCCATCAGCAGGAGCGAGCTGGAGCTGGCAGTGTGTGACACACTGAGCAGGGCTGACACACAGCCAGGGTGGTGCACCACCACAGGCTCCAGCAGTGCCCGTTCCAGAGGAAAATCCTGCTCTCTGCACCCACTTGGCAGCTCCAGGACCAGGCAAAGAGCTCTGAATGCATCACAAGTTAGCAGCAATAAGAAGTTTTACACAGGGCTGTAGGGAATAAAAACTACAAGCTGCTTAAACGCCACTGCAAAAGGCAGCACAGCCCACGAGTCACTGCACAGGTCTAACCCAGCACCTCTGCCTGAGTCCTGTGTCTGTGTCCTGTGTCCTGTGTCCTGTCCTGTGTCTGTGTCCTGTGCCCTGTGTCCTGTGTCCTGTGTCCTGTGTCTGTCCTGTGTCCTGTGTCTGTGCCCTGTGTCCTGTGTCCTGTCCTGTGTCCTGTGTCTGTCCTGTGTCCTGTGTCCTGTGTCCTGTGTCCTGTGTCCTGTGCCCTGTGTCTGTGTCCTGTGTCCTGTGTCTGTGCCCTGTGCCCTGTGTCCTGTGTCCTGTGTCTGTGTCCTGTCCTGTCTCCTGAGTCCTGTGTCCTGTTCTGTGTCCTGTGTCCTGTGTCTGTCTCCTGTGTCCTGTCCTGTGTCCTGTGTCCTGTGTCCTGTGCCCTGTGTCTGTGTCCTGTGTCCTGTGCCCTGTGTCCTGTGTCTGTCCTGTCCTGTGTCTGTGTCCTGTCTCCTGCGTCCTGTGTCCTGTGTCTGTCCTGTGTCTGTGTCCTGTGTCTGTCCTGTGTCCTGTGTCTGTGCCCTGTGTCTGTGCCCTGTATCCTGTCCTGTCTCCTGTGTCCTGTCTCCTGTGTCTGTGTCCTGTGTCTGTGTCCTGTGCCCTGTGTCCTGTCCCCTGTGTCCTGTGCCCTGTGTCTGTCCTGTGCCCTGTGTCCTGTCCTGTCTCCTGTGTCCTGTCCTGTGTCCTGTGTCTGTCCTGTGTCTGTGCCCTGTGTCTGTGTCCTGTCCTGTGTCCTGTGTCTGTCCTGTGTCTGTGCCCTGTGTCTGTGTCCTGTCTCCTGTCTCCTGTGTCCTGCTCCACACGTGCTGCTGGAGGGTCAGAAGCTGGGCTTCTGCACACAGAACCATTTTACATCTGTCAGAGGGACTGTGGTGCCAGCCATGAATCAGCACAGGACAGTGTCTGGTCACCTGATTTACACAAATTTACACCTGATTTACACAGAGGAAGAACTGAATCGGAGTCCTGAATAATACAGGTCAAACAAAGGCCAGAGCAGGGGATTATACAGCAGGAAAATCTGACAAAAGGACTTATTTGGTCTGGAAAAAAGCCATTTAAACAGGTACCACACTTTGTAAATGTAAAGCCATGCTTGCTGATCTGTCTCTAGACAGGCCCATGCTAAAAGTCAGCAGGGAACTTTCCATCAGCCCAGGCTGCCCCAAGCTCCATCCAACCCCACCTTGCACACTGAGCAACGGGACACCCACGGCTGCTCTGGGCATCAGCTGCAGCTTTTCTCCCTCACAGAGAAGATTTTCTTCCCAATATCTGATCTAAACCTTCTCTCAGACAGTTTGAAGCCAGTCCCCCTCATCCTGTTACTACTTGCTCTTGTAAAAAGTCTCTCTCCATCTTTTCTGTCAGCTCCCTTCAGGTCCTGGAAGGCCACAGTTCAGTCACCCCAAAGCCTTCTCTTTTCCAAGCTGAACAAGCCCAATTCCCTCAGCCTTTCCTTACAGCAGAGGTGTTCCAGACCTTGCCCTTTGGCCTCCTTGGAGCTGCTGGAGCAGCTCCAGCCCTTCCCTGCTGGGTCCCAGGGCTGGATGCTGCAGGTGGGGTCTCACTGAGCAGGACAGAGAGCTGTGATCACCCAGGGTGACCTCGTGCCCAGCACAAGCCTTCAGACTGCTCTGGATTAACTCCACTTTGAGCAACCACAAGTGTTTTTGGAAAGAAAACATTTGATCTTCACAGGCAGCATTTCTAATGAGGAAGAGACCCGAGGTCCCTTGTTCCGGTGTTTAATTACATCCAGTTCCCACCGTGCAGCTTCTCTCTCATCTAAGCTTGTCTGTCTCCAGCTGCACCCAGAGAGACCTTTGTGTTCCAGACACAGTGTCTGCTGCCCGAGCTGGCCCTGAGCAGGGTGGCCCAGCCAGCAGAGCCCTGGCACAGCCATCAGGGCAGTGAGCAGGAGGGGACACAGCCAGGGGGCACAGGGCACTGCTGGGCACAGGGCACTGCTGGGCACGGGGCAGGCACGTGGGCACGGGGCAGCCAGGGGGGCACGG
>JAOTQP010000724.1:16083189-16106725 GCA_026413545.1 Cichladusa arquata
CCCAGACTGTCCCACTCAAACCAGCAGATCAGCCCAGACTGTCCCACTCAAACCAGCAGATCAGCCCAGACTGTCCCTCTCAAACCAGCACCCAGATCAGCCCAGACTGTCCCTCTCAAACCAGCAGATCAGCCCAGACTGTCCCACTCAAACCAGCACCAGATCAGCCCAGACTGTCCCACTCAAACCAGCACCCAGATCAGCCCAGACTGTCCCACTGCCAGCAGTGCCAGCCCTGGAAATCTCACCAGACACTCAGTAACTGTGCCCTCAACTTCTCTGCCTCTGACTGCACCCTGAGGTTACCTGGGAGGAAGAGGAGGCTGGAGCTCAAGTTTCTTCCCAAACTACGCCAGGCAAACACACCACCTACTGCTGAAATAATAAGCAAGAGCAATTGTCCTGTCTGATCATTCTGAGAACATTTTTGAAAGCTGCTCACAGCATTTTGCCTTTTCAAGGTCAGATTCTTCAGGGACTGAACAATTCTGCATTCATCCTAAAAACACAGAGCTTATTTATAAACCACCTAATATATTTTAAAGGGCAGACACTCCACATTTTACTTTTTATTGCCACTTATCTTCCACCTCTGCGCAGTTTTTATCCTCTGCTATGCCAAGGCACATCTCCACAGCCCTGCTGCTGTGAGGCTGACACGGTGGAACACTGTGAGCTCAGTTAAGTGCAGCCCCTGTAATCTGTCAGAGCTCATGGAGGGGATCCGAACGCTTTCCCAAATACCACTGAGCTTATAAAGCAAAGCAAAAACCCATAAGCAGTCATTGACTGTGGAGCTCAAAGGAAGGCTGGGAGCTGTACTCACAAAACCCACAGCATCAGCCTGGGAAGGTGGTGGAGGGGCAGCTGCAAAAGCAAACAGGCAGGGCAGCGTCCTTGCTGGGAGTCTGTTCCACGCACAAGGAGCCATTTGCCTCCCTGCACTTTTCCACACTTTCCTTCCAGGCTGAGGCTGTGCCAGCCTGTGGGACAGGGCTGCACGGGAGCCCAGGCTCTGCCAGGCTCAGCCCTGAGAGCCTCTGCAGCCTGCTCGGGGCACAGACAGCTGGGCAGTGCTGCAGAACCTCTGGGACGAGGCTGCAGCTGCAGAGAGCAAGGTGCAGCCCGGGAGCCTGGGGGGGCAGCCCCTGCCCTCCTGCTGCCCCCGCCCTGCTGGGCAAGGCTGCCCCTCTGCCCCCACCCTGCAGCCCCCAGCAGCAGGACCGAGCTCCTTCTCCCCTCCAGGTGCAACAGCCCTCAATTAACTGGGCTTGTGGAGGGCTCCCACCCTTCCTTAGCCTGCCCCTCACCACCAGGAGCACCCAGCAGGGCCTGCCTGTGGTGGCTCCTCAGCCTGACCCTTCTCCAGCTGTGGCAGAGTCCTCTGTTCATGCTGCTGCTGCTGCCCAGCAAGTTGCCAGTATTATTTATTACACCACAGCATAGGGATGCTCTCTTTCCTATTTGCCTGCATTAAATGATTATTTAAGCTATATTAGGTATTTATCAAATAAACTATCAGCATCTCAAGTTTCCTTATTGTACTTGATCCTAGGACATGGATCCCAGGCCTTGTATGGAAAGGGCTTTCTGCAGGCTGAAATTATGGCATGACCACGATTTTATGGGGTATTAGAACTCAACCTCAACATCTGGGGAGAAGGGAGAAAGGAGTGGGGGGAAGCAAGCTCTCCAGGGTGCCTGGCACAGCAAGAGGCTCAGTTGTGCTTCTCCTGGAGCCCAGGGGCAGCAGCTGATGGTGGGGCAGGAGCAGACAAACCAACAGGACTGCCTGCTCTGGTCAGGGCACACCACTGGGACTGCAGAGCTCCTCAGCTCCTCCCTGAGCATGAGAGGGACTGTGCTAGGCTCAGGGAGGGACAGGGGACTGAGCCCAGCACCCCTGGGGCTCTGTGTGCTCCTGGAGCCCTCCAGCACTCCTGCCTTGGCAGCTGCACTGGGGAAGCTGTTGCCAGCACAGGATCTGTGTCTGGGTCCACACAGTTTTCAATTCCTGAAAGAAAGAACACTTTTCCTTTATAGATTCTTGATAATTAACCTACTCAATGCTTTTTATTTGCATTGATCACATTTTATAGTATGATTAAATTTGTATGGAAGCAAACCAATTAGTTTTGTTTTACACTTATTGAATCCACTTTATGGTCAGACAAATTAACTCTCAGTTAGTTAGTATGATTTATCTAGCAGCATAAAGCTTGACAATCTGGACTCTCAGATAAACAGTTTTAAAAGAATTATCTTTTTTGTTATTTTTCCTTCTTGGGAAAAACCATTAAACCTGGAGGCAGGTACGAAGAGGAAGCTCTGAGCCTGCTCTTCCTCCTCTGGAGCATTCCTCAGTCTGAGGCTCAGCAGCTCTCTCGTGCACAGCAGGGCCCATCAGAGGAGAAGTTTTTTACTGGCAGAGTGAAACTGTCATTGACAGAGGAACAAATGGGCCAAGGAAGCTTCCTGGCACCTGGGCAGCTCTGGGGCCCAACCTCATTTGTATTCAGCAGCTGCAAGAAAAAAGAATTTGTTCCCAGTTAGTAAATGAGATTTAGTTAATAAATTGGCACACGTGAGCAAGCTGCCAGTTGTTCCCATGAAATGCAATAAATGAAGAGATGAAAGCTGATTATTCTACGAGAAGGAGCTGTTTTGTTACAGGATGAGGTTCAGGAGAAATGTTATTTTTTGGCAGGCAGTGGCCACGTTTGATGATCACTCATTTCACGGATCTTCACGTGGCAGTCGGAGCCCTGGAGCTCTGCTGGGCTGTGCAGGGGAGCCCCTTCCTGACAGCTCCATCAGCACCAGAGCCTCCCCTCCTCAGGCAGGGGCCTCCTGCCACTGATGCAAGCCCCAAAAAGCACCTACACAAGGAGCCACATGAGCTCACCCTGTGCAGCAGCTAGACAGGAAAACCTGTTGTGTCAGAATGGAAAACTGCCCCAGGAAGAAGGAGATCTGGAAATCCTGGGAGCAAATCCATTACCAGGCCTATCATATGGGGCCCCATTCCTTTGCTCCTTACTGATCCTGTAACACAAAATCCAAAAGTAGCATCTCTTACTGGATAAAACACTAGCTGCTCTCTAAAATCTCAAAGCCTAAATGTGATACTGAGAGTATATCAGCAACAGACTTCTAGGCTGGGGAACAGAATTGTAGTTTGGAGGACTGCATCCAACAAAGGCACCACAGCACTCCTCTGAAGTGGGGGTAACTTTGCAGGGTCCTCAGAGGACACAGCAGCTCCTCTCCCCCACAAGAGTCTCCTCGAGAGGCTCCATGTGCACAGATCCACAGATGCCATTTGGTGAAAGTCAGGCCTTGGACTGGGAGCAGCACACCATCTGCTCAGGCCTGAAAGGCAGGAAATCACTATCACAACTACAATCTAATCCTGATCCCTTGGCTGGCAGCTGACAACACAGCCTGTCTGGTGCAGAGCAAAAATGCCAATCAGCTGAGCCCTGCAAGAGAGAAATGGAGTGTGTGATGGACGAGGGAGAAGTACAAGAGTGGTGCTAAAGCAAGGCTAAGGAAAGAGGAGAGTGATGTGGTCCAGTGATAGCCAGGAGCATCTGCACAAGGCTCCTCCACTGGCACTTTGTGCCTCCAAGCTGAGCCTGTTTTGCCTTGAAGAGTTTTCTCGTGGTCCCCATCTCAACTCATGAACCCTTCATTAATTTTTTCCTCTCTGTTGCCCAGCTGTGGCAGGGGAGGGTGAGTGGGTGCCTGGCACTTGGCCACTGTCAACACCTCTGCTTGAATTCACATCCTCCATGAAACAGTGGCCAGGAAATAGTCAAATATGTCTGCAGGAACAAAAGTAAAGCCTACAGCAGAGATGGGAACCAAGCACGTGTGAACCCTGGAGCACAGGAACTAAAACATGCATGGGACAGGGCAGCACCTCCCAGGAAAACAGAGGGTCCTCCTTCAAGAGCTGTGGCTCCAAAATCATTTCTCTGTGGCTGAAGAGATCCAGGACATGCATCTCCAGTGGTGCAGGCCTGCAGCAGGAGCAGCCCAAAGCCCTGACCCAGAGGAGGCTCCTGCAGGCACGATGCTCCCAGGGTCTGGGGAACAGAGCATCCCCCACTGAGGAGACCCTCCCCCAGGGCAGAGAACCACTTCACCAAAGAAACTGAACTGGAACTTTTCAGGCTGCTATGATACATCCAGTTTTGCTTTTTAACAGCTGCTTTTCCTTTTCTCCTGTATTTGGTCTTTCATTTCTTTCTGGAGCAATAGCAATAGCAGATAGGCATTCCTTAATCTGCTCCCAGGGAAAGGTGGAATGCTGATTGCTTGCTCTGCCTCTTTTGGTCAAGCAGTTTTATTCTGAATTGCTACGGGGAAAGGTCTTGGCTCTTCAGGCACCAGCTTTTGTCTTTTTGTGAGCTGAAGGGTTTTTCCCAAAGTGAGTACTGAAATGCTTCAATGATCTTTAAAAAAATGTTGTGCAGATTTTGTGAGATTTCAGGCTGCAGTAAAAGCAAAATTTAACATGCTGGATGTCATATTTTTTAAGGAGTTAAGCAAAAGGCTACTAGAGCTGTCAGAGTTTAAGCTTCAACCTTTGTGTTTACAAAGCAAAAAGGGCAATTAGATGTGAAAAAATAAAATTTTCCAAGACTCTGTCAGCAGCTGTGGTTTGTACTCAGGCTGCTGAATGACAGGCTGGTTTAGTGCTGCAGGCAGAGAGTCACTGTGGAGCAGCCCTGACATTTCTTTGATGCTAAGCAGGGTACCCTAATAAAGATGTTCTTTGAAGTGACTCCCTCCTGCCTGGCATGCAGGAACTACAGAGCATTCCCAGGGCAGCAGGTATCACACAGCATTCCCAGGGCAGCAGGTATCACACAGAGCATTCCCAGGGCAGCAGGTATCACAGAGCATTCCCAGGGCAGCAGGTATCACACAGCACTCCCAGGGCAGCAGGTATCACACAGAGCATTCCCAGGGCAGCAGGTATCACACAGCACTCCCAGGGCAGCAGGTATCACAGAGCACTCCCAGGGCAGCAGGTATCACACAGAGCATTCATTCCCAGGGCAGCAGGTATCACAGAGCATTCCCAGGGCAGCAGGTATCACACAGAGCATTCCCAGGGCAGCAGGTATCACACAGCATTCCCAGGGCAGCAAGTATCACACAGCACTCATTCCCAGGGCAGCAGGTATCACACAGCATTCACTCCCAGGGCAGCAGGTATCACACAGCACTCATTCCCAGGGCAGCAGGTATCACACAGCATTCATTCCCAGGGCAGCAGGTATCACACAGCATTCCCAGGGCAGCAGGTATCACACAGCATTCCCAGGGCAGCAGGTATCACACAGCATTCATTCCCAGGGCAGCAGGTATCACACAGAGCATTCCCAGGGCAGCAGGTATCACACAGCACTCCCAGGGCAGCAGGGCTGGGAACACCTGCCTGCTCCAGGCCTGCCACTCCTGGCATTCTGCCTCCCTCCTTGCTTCAGGCTTCCTCCATCCCCCATTCACTGAACCTGAAAGTCTTGGAATAAATCAAAGATATAGCCAATAGGCAAGTTCAGCACTTTCACCTCCCAGCTAGCTCACAAAGCCTCACCACCAAAGCCCCACTCGAGCTCTCACCATGGAGCTGATGGCAGAAAACCCCATGAGCAGAGCCCAGGAGCAGGCACAGCCTGGCAAGGACAGCTGCCCAAATTGTAGTCCCAGTCCCCCAGGCACCTGCAGGAGGCACACCTGCTCTCAGCAGAGGAGAGAGCTGCTCTGGGCTCTTTGCTCTGCACCCTGCAGCCAGCTGTGAGCTGTGCCAGGCCAGCAGGGCCAGGGGGGAGCAGGGCCAGAGCACAGCAGCACACAGCTGCAGTGGAGAGAGAGCATGGTCCTGCCTCAGAACCAGAGCAGGGCATCCCAGTGAAAACTTCATTAATTATAACACTGAGCACTGCTGTGATGCCTTTACATTTACCAAGTACTGGGTAAACCTTAACTAATTAATCTACTGTACTCAGCAATTATATAGTTCTTTATATTTCCCAGGTCCTGTGCAAACATTAGCTAATAAATCTACTTAATTATTTCCGTGTTTTATATTCCAGAGCACTGCACACTGGCAGCACAAGGAGGAGGCCTTAGCAGGGATAGTAGCAAGCACACTCAGCTTTTGGGTGCCTGACACATTTTGGGAAGATGTCTTGAAAAGGTGCCAGCAGGAGTGAGGGTCTGCTGGAAGCACTGACTGCAGCCTGGGCACAGATCTGAGCCTGCTGTGCCAGGGACAGGCATGGGCACATTCCAGGCAGGGCAGCAGCAGCCCCTCTCTATGAAGGGACTGCACCAGAGCCACTTATAAATCCTGGAAAGTCGCCTCAGATGCAGGTGAAATGCTCCCACATCCATAGCATGAGCTGCATGTCCAGCACGGAGTGTCTGCCTCACCAGTGAAGCTGTCATGCACCAAAGAAGGAAATCCTCTCTTGTCAGAGCTGCTTTTGTTAATATGCCCTTCTGTTCAGTCTTGATTAGTTCAGCTGCATGTCTATGTGTCTTGCAAATTAATTGGCAGAAAACCAGAAAGCATTAAAAACATTAATTTCTGCCATGTTCTCCTGAAGCAAAACTCTGCAATGCTCCCCAAGCCTGCTGTGCTCCTGCTGAGCAGGACTTGCCAGCCTTGGGATGAACTCCTGCGTGGAGGCTGCTGTGGCAAACCCATCCCTGACCTGCCAGGGACCACTGGAGAAGCTACAGCAGCAGAGTTAAAATTTAAGTTGGTTTCATTCCCGTGGATCTCCTGGGACTGCACTTCCTTTGCCTACTTTGTACTTGACAGAGAAGCTCATGCCTATGAAAGGCAAGTACCTCGCCCATAGTTCTGGCAATTATTTAGAGTTATATTAACAAACAGATCAAGCAGACTGCTTAATAGACACATATTTCATTTTTTATTATAACCTATTAAAGATGAATTCTCTCAAGTTGCTGTAATAGAAGAAAGCTTTCTGAAAAGCTGATTTAAATACAACTACTCACAGGGACAAACATCCAGCATTCAGCTATTTCTGTGTACTTGAAAAGATTTTTCTTCTGACTGATACAGTGAGCACAGCCTATGGTCACTGGTAATTGGAGTTCTGATAGAGCTGGCATTGGCATTATAACACTAATTAGTAACTAGTTTTTAAATTCGAATTAATTAGAAGAATATGCATCTGGGGTTTAAAAAAAAAAAAATAAAACAAAACCAAAACAAAACAGCCAAAGCCCTGAAATGTTCATGAAACATTTACCCATGCTTGAACTCGCACACCCCAGCCTGATTGTGAAGAACAGCAAAGTGTTCACTCACATCCCAGCTCTGCCCCAGAGCAGCACTGACCCAGGCAGATGGGCACCCAGAAATCCAGCTGCTCCAGCAGCTGCATCCCCATCCATGCCTGGGAAACTGGGCCTGGGAACACTGCAGAAGGGAGCAAATGGGCAAGGGGGAGCTGGGCCAAGGCAGCAGCAGTGCACAGAGCATCTCACACCGTCCACCACGGCCCCTTGGGGAGGGCAAACCACACGGGGGGCAGAGGCACACTCCTTCCCAAAGCCTCCTGTCTTCAACGGCAGCCAGACACATCAGCTTGAGAGCTGAAGGGCTCCACAAGTCTCTGCAATCACCAGCACAAGCAGCAGCTGTGGCAGGTTTCTGCCCAGCAGGAAACAGCTGCATGGTGCAGGGGACAAGGGCAGAGGCTGGCATGCAGCACTGCCAGGGCCCAGCAGCCTGATTTCAGCACCACCCCACAGCTGAACCAGCCCCACCAGCCCCAGTGCTTGGAGCAGCACCCCACAACCCTGGGCAGTCCTGCAGCGAGCCCAGGGTCAAACCCAGCCCAGCAGCTGCTTGCTGCCCTCTGCTCCTGGGGCAGCACAGGCCAGCTGGAGAGGAAAGCCAGTCTGAGCACCTGGATGAGAGACAAGCACGCCATGGTGCTGTGCCTGCTGCTCTTGGGGGAGTAAGGGGTGAATCATAACTTCATCAGCCCACAAGGAAAAGAACCAATTATCTGGCAATTGTATGCAGTCCATTTCAGTGAGAGGCTCATAACCTAACCAGCCCTCGTAGTCAGGGGGAATAAAATATATGCTGACATCAGTATACAGAGGTTCCCATTGGAAGCCACTTTCACTGCAGTGTCGTGAATCTTTTCAGAAGCAGCTTGAAAAGATTCACTCAGTGTATCAATCTTCCTCAGGAGCAGAGCTGACGATGGCTGTACATAATAATGCTTCAGCCCATTCACATGCACTGCTAGTGGCTGTCTACAAGTCCTGGCCCTAATCAGTGCATTAAATACAAACATATAACTAATAACTCTGAAAAACCCTCTCCAGGGGCAGTGAAATCCTCTGCCTTGGCCACTGTCAGCTCCTCAGGCTTCTTCTAATCTCCCCTTGACTCCAAGAGGGAGAATGGAAAACCATAACTCTTCTCTTTGTTCAGGTGACACGTTTTTTATGATCCAAATTCTTTACTTTAGGTTTTGATGGTGCTTCTGTGACTTTATGTTTGTGCTGTAATCACAGCCCTCCTCTGAAGCAGGAGCAGAACCCGTAACTGCTGCTGCCCCAGTGCAGCCCCCCAGAACAGCCCTGGCTGCCCACTGCTGGGGTACCGTGGGTGTGGGTGCCCAGCTCTGCCCCAGGACAGCCCAGACAGGCAGATGTGCCCTCTCCCACTCACTGCCAGGAGCAGCCCAGGAGCTGCAAGCCAAACTGCAGCTAAGGGAGCAGGTGACTGCACAGGACCGTGCAGTCGGGATTTCCTGAGCAGTATTTCTGTTGCCACACCTGTTATCACACACCCCCTGGGGTGGCACATTGGCAAGGGTGCAATAACCCTAAAGCATCTTACAGAGCAGATTTCAGCTGCCTTCACCTTCCCAGCTCTGGGTGACTGGGTGCAGCTCCGGGGCCCTGGCTGTGCCCTGCCTGTGTGGGCAGCAGCTCTGAGCTGGGAGCCTCTGGGCCATCCTCCCTAGCAGCCCACTGGGGGCGAGAGCCCAGGAGGGTGTCCAGGCCAGACTAAGCCCAAATCCAGTGTTCAGAGCCCTCCTATTTCTACAGCAGCTGAATCACAGACACTACATTAACCCTGAGATTAAGCTACATTAAGCCTGATATTTGTCAGCCATTGTTAGTGTTTCACACAGTAACAAAACAATATTTTAAAGAAAATAGGCATCAGAAGGAAGCAAGTCCACTGGCTGCTGGGGCTCCATCCCCCACTGAAGCCTGGCAGCCTGCCTGCTGCCAAGCCTGACAGGCAGGCAGAGATGGGAAAACCCTCATGGCTCTTTTTATTGTGATAGCCCTATATGAAGCTGCAAACAGATCTGTCACCTTCCAGCACATTGTTTACCAGTTCTCCTCAACATTCCCCAAACAATATTTTCTAGAGACTGTAATTCAATACCTCACACCCCAGAGCTGTAGCATCAGCCCAGAGAGCAGCATGATGAATGTATTGTGTTCCTCCAGGGCTTGGGCTTGGGAACTGGTTTGTGCAGTTCCAGCTGTTAATTATCCCTCTGCTTTTTGCTATTCTCATCCCACCTGTGCTTCTGTATTTATCATATGGGTGTACGTGCACTAAAAACATCCTTACTCTTTAAAGTATAAGGAGTAATTTATCCCTTTTGTGCAACACAGGGCAGCTCAGGGGACTGAATGGCAAGACTTGATCAATAAGGCACTCACCAGATGAGAGGCACGGGGCTCAGACCTCAAAGTGCTTGTTTAGAAGAAATGCAAGAGAGTGAACTAAGAATGTTAAGCACAGACACAAATACGATTTCCAGCAGTCTCCCCTCCCCAGAGAGATGCTGACACTGATCACTGCTGAGGACAATCTCCAGAGCCAGGCCAGGCTGGGAGAGCTGCTCCTGCCCCCCGGCACGGCAGGGCTGTGTCTGCCAGCAGCCAGGGCACAGACAGACCCCACTCTGGTCCACAGCAGCCCCAGAGCACACAGCACTGCTCTGGGGCTGTTCTGTACCCTGGGCTCACCCAGGGAGCTGCAGCTGCTCCCAGAGCACTCCTCAGTCAGCCCCACCAGGGCTCACCACTGCCCAGACCTTCAGTGAGGGCAGTGTGAGTGCTGAAGGCTGCACACACCCACTGTCAGAGCACACAGCCCAGAGGAGACCAGCCAGTAATACTGACAGGTGACTCAGAGCTGCCAACAGCCATCCCTCCAGTGGTTCTGGTGAGTGTTTCTATCTTTGTCCACACTGCACTGCACTGCACTGCACTGCACTGCACTGCACCCTTCCCTTCTCACCACCCCAGTGCTGCTGCAGGGATTTCTCACACCTGTGCTCAAGTCTCATTCTCTGCTCACTGCAGGGATTTCTCACACCTGTGCTCAAGTCTCATTCTCTGCTCACTGCAGGGATTTCTCACCTGTGCTCAAGTCTCATTCTCTGCTCACAACAGCCTGGATTTCTCAGGAGCTCAGCCTGGTGACCCAGCCATGATGCACCCAGCTCAGGATCCCTGGCAGGATTGCTGTCCTGCTTTCCACCAGTGCCCAAGAGCTTCCTCCCACTGAGGCACCACTCATCTCACTCCTTACAGAAGTGAGGGGTAGTTACTGACCACAAGGACATTTTGATTCTAAGGACCTCATGCAGGTAATTAAGACATGTAATTAAGACCCATGCTACCACTTCTTGCACTGGGAATTGCTGATATTTAATGACATTTCTCAAATATTTTTAATAGAAATTTCAGGTCTTGTTTCTAATATGACATTTATCTTCTATTAGCATGAAAACAAATAGAAAAGCCTGAAAATCATTGCCTATATTATAAATTACTTTACTGTTGGTTTTATTACCTTCTCCATTAAGCTGTCACAATCTGTGCCTCTTCCCATTTTTGTGATGGCCAGCCACTGACATCCATCATGTTCTCCATGTGATTTATACAGGACCCTAGTGATAACTTTATTCACCAGGAGGATAATTATAAGCTATATTATTAAGGCTGCTCAGTTGCCCTAGGGGATAATGTGTCAGAAAGGTTAAAATATTGACAAGCAATAAAGTATGTATTCTAATTACACCGGTGCCAGGATAGATAATTGGCTGTGAGCTGGATCTGTGCATTTGCCCAGTAAAGACAGCAGTGCTGTGGCCACAGTGCACACATCCCTAGAGGACTGCAGCAGTCTAGGCACATCACCTGGAGGGACCCCAACAAAGGTGTGCCCAACCCATCCATAGGGACCCCAACAAAGGGCATGCCCCTTCCTCATTCACATATATTGACCATTTGAGCCCTGGCAGCTGTGCCCTCGGTGAGCTTCTTTATGATTCATAATTGAACAGGATGCATAGCTGAAGTATAGGAGGTTTTTCCACAATCCTTCCGTATTTCTTTTCATGTCCCCTAAAAAAGCTTTTCTTCATAAGAATGGCAGAAGGAGTGAGAGGAAAGAACTGGCATCTTTGAAATGAAACATTGATTTCTTCTGGGACTGGAGCAGCTAGGTGCATGCCTTATTGGTATCATGGTATATAGGTATAATCTGAAGGATGTTGCTGAGATAAATTGCTTTTTGGTTCAGGCACTAACAAAACGAAGCACTGAATAACTTGGCACTACATCTGAAGTGAGACCATAAAACTAACCTTGGTCATTCCTGCAGATCTACTATTGTTACATCAAGAAGACTAGACCAGGGATGGAGGAGCTCATAAATAATTTCTCATGGAAAGCACGTACACCAAGCAGACAAAATCTCTCTCTGAGAAAATGTGGGAAAGTAGTAGACTTAACCTACTTCAAAATGTCATTTTTTGAAGAAAGAAAAAGCCAATCCACATCTCTTTCTTGATGCTTAAAGGATGTGTCTGTACCACAGCAGCATGTTAAGCACCAAGCCCTAGACCTGGCTTTGAGCAGCTGAAAGAACCTGCTGCATCAAACTCTGCCACTTCCCTCCAGTATGATCACATTGGAAATAGATGGTCACCTGTGGATAAACATGATTGAACAAGAACTGCAAGACATTTAATAAACTACGTTTATTAACTTTCCTCTGCTAAGGAAGTGCCAAGGACTACAGAAACTGTATTTAGCTCAGGTTCATCTGCATCTCACTGGATTTGTCCAGGGGAACATAACAAGTGCAGAGGTCTGTGGTCCTGGAGATGAGGGTCAGAGCTCTAACCCAGCCAGCCTGGGACACCCTGCAGCGTTTCTCTGGAACGTGAGCTTGTGCTACCCTTTCCCTGGCCCTTTGAACAAGTCAAGGACACTGGAGAATTAGAGATATTTCAACAAAATATCCTTTCTCTGTTCACCACAAGTACAAAAGTGAGAGCCTTTGGCTTTCTTCTCTTATTCAGAACCAAGAAGCCTGGTGCTATAGATGCAGCCTTTTGCTCATGAGCAACAGTCTCAACCCAAGAGGTGCAAGACACCCCTGAGGCAATAAGCAGATTCAAGAGCCCCACAGGAATTGCAAATCATGCCAAACAGTGGCTGCAGCAAGCTCACCAGGCACTCCAGCTCCCCTCTGCAGGCTCCCACAGAGATGCTTAATGCAGTTCTGGAGGAGAAGCTCTTTGGGTACTCACAACCACATCTGTGTCCAGCTTAACATTTACCCTAGAGCTGGACACCTTCTTTATGCAGCACACTGCTCAGGGCATCCAATGACAGCACCTCTGCAAGGGCACCAGGGAGCTTGCCTTCCTGCCTGCTGCCCAGGTTTTTCCTCCTCCATCCAAGGAGTTGGCTGGCAAAGCATCAGAGCCCAGCCTGACTTAAGGGCCTGCCTGTGTCACCCCCAATGGGTGCTCCAGAACACACCCAAGTGCTCAGAGCACACCGTCTGCTCCCCATGCACGGGGGTTCCACGGGGAGCATCACTGCAGTCAGTGCTCCCCTCTCGGGGAGGAAGGCTGAACCCACAGAAAGGCTCCTTTTCTCTGAAAATCTGTTGTTAACTTCCTGATGAGCCCCACACCATGTGCTGCAGGAGGTGATAAAGCATGGAAGGATAACCAAGAGTGTGCTCAGATGACAGCTCTGGGGAATGATTGGGAGTGTCTGGCTCAGCCTGGCCAGGCTGGCCCTGCCCAACACCCTGTGACAGGGTCAGCAAGGCACGAGCAGCACGAGAGGCTCGTGCTCCGCAGGCACCTGAACGTGTTTTACAGTGTCACACCAGCACACAGATGGCATCAACAGAGCTGAATTAAACTCCACCTTTCGTGAGGGCAATGGCTGTGCCTGCAGCATCTGCTCAGCCTGCAGCTTCAAAGCAGCAGAAATTTTAAGTGCTACCACTTACAAAAGGTTCGTCTTCACCTTTTGTTTGACTGTAAATCTCTGAAGCTCACCTTGTTAAGGAACAGCGTGGAACAGCAGGAGTGCTGTACTCCTGCCACACCTCCCCCAGTGTGTTCCTCTCTGATGCGTTACAGATCATGTCCAGATCTGCACTACAAGGTGTGAATACTCCCTTCCATAACAGACTGTCCAGCACACGCCTGACAGCAGGAGACAGAGCACCTCACTGCAGCCACCTGCTCCCACATCAGCACAGCCTGCCCAGGGCACAGACCCTAGCAGGGCTTGCCTAGGTGTGCCACAGGGAGCAAGAGCCCTGGGCCGTTTGGAGGGAGCTTTCCAGTGCTTGTCTTTGGTCCATTATTAAAATGTCCAGACAAAATCACGGAGCGAGAGGAGCTGGCATCAGCCTGGGGAAAGCACAGGGAGATGGTCACCACATCTTCTCTCCTACCAGAAGCACTGAAGGCTGAACTCCCTCCTCGTTTGAAAGCAACACTTCATATTTACTGACAGAGAATTAGACAACACAGGCTCTTCGAGGAAAGCGTGATTAAATAACACACAGTCTGTGGCACAATGCATACAAATGCCTTTGCTGGCTCTCTCTGTGCTGTCATCGAGCATTGCAATACTTTGCAGAGCTCCAGAAGACTGTCTCCACAGGACTATTGCCTCTGACTCCTGATAAAACCTCTCCTGAAGTATTTTCTTCCCATTGTGCCTTGCAGATGTTTCCCTTTCTTAGATAGTACTGGTTATGTTTATCCTTGTTTATCAGATGGGCAAACTGCAGCCCAGGCCTATGGTTTAGGTTAATATAACAAACATGCTCAAATAAAAATCAGCTTTATATTATTGAAAGCTCTGTAGCTATGAAAAGATGGAAAACACGGAGCCTTGTTACATAACACAGAGGTCTCTAGCACTGGGCTACAACAGAAGACTGGAGAGCACTGATGGTCTAAAGTCACTTCCCTGCCCAGCTGATTGCATGCAGGTCACAAACCTCTGCTGTTACTGGGTTACAGCTGCTGGGAACAAACAAATCACTCAGAGCATCTTCAGGGAACCCAGCACCACAGGGCTGGGAAATTCCTCCTTCCAGCTGCTGTCTATTTGTGCTATAGTCAGCACAGACCCAGGAATCAATAGCGCTGCTTGTAGGAATTACAAGCATTAAGGATGTTAGATAGAAGGTGAACTTGTCCTTTCCTAGAGCTAAATGTCTCTTCATGGCACTTGAGCAGCCTGGCAGTGATCTGCCCTTGGTGCATGTACAATCCCAGGGGCTCTGCCAGCACCATGAAAAGATGTGGGGAGCAGCACCAGCCCCTCAGAATGCAGCAGCAGAGCAGGTACCAAAAAAAGGAGCTCCCTCTCCAGGGAGATGGTGCAGAAAGGTGCCAAAGTCTCTTCCCTTCCTCATGGGATATCTTTAGACTGAAATAAAAAACACAGAGCAAAGGTGTCCCATGTTCTTAAGGGAGGCAGAAATGTCAGGATTTGTGTTCCCTGGAGCCAGAAGCACTGCTGCTGAAATCTCCAGTCTTCACAGCCACAGACCCCCACCTCTACAGAAAGTCCAGTTCCACTAAGATATTTATAACGAGGTGTTTTGTCCTGCCAAGCTCACCTGTAAGGATAAACAAAATGACTAGTGCCTGTTTCCTTCAGCGAGCTGTGAGCACACTCCTGATCCACCCCTCTGACTGCAGCATCCCTGCTGTGCCTGGGACTGGCAGGTCTGTGTTGGTGACCCCACACTGTCCCGGGTAAGGGCAGGGCAGGCTCCAACCCGGCAGCCTGTTAGCCTTGTAGAGTTGTGTAGGCCAAGTAGAAAGTATAGAGGGATTCTTCTTCCTAAAATTAAATCAACCTTATGTGAAAAATGCCATTTTGAGTGTCTTGAGCTGTCAATTGCAGGAGAAAGTGATATTGATTTCTACAGAAACTTTATTTGAGTAACCTATTAAATGAAACTTATTTGACACCAGATGACTCCTGCAATTTAATTCCCGAGTGAAGCGTTGTCTCCAAGGCTCTGTGATGTTCCTTAACCTGAATGATGAAAGGCATTTTCCTTACAGCCATTTGCTGATGGATCTCAGGGTGTTTGCAAACAAAGTCCTCCAAAGAATCCCGAACATGCTTTCACTGGCAAAGCACAGCTGATACCCCAGAGCATACCAGGCTTTAGGAGCAAAGCTAAAGGTGCAAAGAGCCTGAGAAGAGCTGCCAGACTCTGCAGCCTGCACCTGAACAGAAGTGCTGGGAGAAGCCCCAGGGCCAGGAGCTCAGTGGCCACAGTGTCACATCCTGCCCCAGCCAGGGCAGCCTGGCTCAGGGCTGGGGTATCTCAGACCCCAAAACCTCCTCCCCTTCCTCCTGCACATTTCTGCCCCCCAGTGCCTCAAGGCAAAGCTGGAGCTGCAGAGGTGTTTGCTTTTCAGTGCAGCCCCTCTGCACTGTGCCTTGAGGACTTTCACTGGCTGGGATCACACAGCTGCAGTCGTGCCCCAGGGGCCACCTGCTCCTCTCAAACCTTCTACACCGTTGGTTCCTTTAAAAGAAGCCAATGTGTTTTTTATTTTAAATTTACGAGAAACAAATAGCAGAAGTGTCAGATGCCATTTCTTCCATCAACATGGCTTAGCCATGTCTGGAGTGTCAGCACTGACACCCACCCTCGGGTGCTCCCAGCCCCAAGAGCCCGTCCTGCAGCCCCAGGGCAGCAGGGCACAGCCTGGGCTCTGTCACACAGCTCCCAGGGCAGAGACACACACCTCCTGCCCACTGCAACCCCTCTGCTCCCACAGAAACTGGAGCTCAGACTGGCTCTAGCTTTGGGAAGACTTTTCCAGCTGTGTGCTGCAGGAGAGGGAGAAGAGCACTCTGCACACAGGAGGAGCCCTCTGTGGAGCTCTGGACAATGTGCAGGTCAGGCAAAGCCACAGCTTGGCTGCAAATGTGCTCATGGGAGTTCCACGAAGTTCTGGAGCTCAGCAAACACCTCAGGCAGCACTAAGGACAAAAGCAGTGATCACCCTGTCAGGTCAAAGCAGCAGCTCCTGCCACAGACCAGCAACTTGCCACTGAAGGCAATTCCTGCCAAGGAGCTGGGTGCTGCTGGAGCCTGCACACTCAGCTGATGGGCTGCCACACGGGCCTGCCAGAGCTGGTGCTGACAGCTGATGGACTGTATCCTTAAAGACAAGCTTCCATCAGCTAGTGTGTTTGTTTTCTCTTCCAGCTGCCTCTCCAGACGCCAGGCCTTCTTTAAAAAGAAAGCACACAAAGCAGTGTTTACTTTATAAAACACTACTTTCTTTCTGAAATTTCAGCAAAGCTGAAACTTGACTTGAAAATTAACATCAGCTGCATTTACTCTACAATTAATTTGCTTCATCTAAGTGCTACCTTGGGAAAGAGAATAAGTCACAAACATATTCACCTGTCATTAAAAAAAGGCAGACAAAGTAAATAATTCAAGAGGTTTAAAAATAAATTCACACATTCATAGAAGCAGACTTCCAAGCTTCTTTTCATCTCCTCTCTGCAGCACCCTGCTGTATGTAATAGAACAGTGATACACATACAAAGGGAGAGAACACAGAACAAGTCCTGGGCCTGACTCAGTTGGAAACCAAAGGAGTCTGTGCAGTGACAGAGCCCTGTGGAATACACACAAAGGCTCCTGGATGTGCAGCTGGGCCCAAAGGAACCAGACCCTTGATATTCTGGGAAAAAATGCAGCTTTCAAAGCAGATCAGGCTCTTTTGATGGGATGGGGGAGGGAAGGAGCAGTGCCTCTCAGAGCTCTGTGAGAGGGGATGTACAGCTGTGCTGTCTAGCAGGAACCACATCAGCTCTGCTGCTGCATTCGTGGTGCAGCATCCATCCACAGAGATGTTATTACACGCTGCCCAAAGATTTTGTGCTGAACCCCCTGGCTGGGCAGCTCTGTGGCAGGATGCTCTCACTCCTCATCAACCACACGAGCATGTGGCTTCCTGAAAAGACTGCATTTTATCTCTCACTACATTAACAGCTCCTGTTTTCTCTTAGTTCAGTGTACACATATCCATACTGAACAGCACTTTGCTCACATGCTGCCTGCTTTCCCAAAGCCTTTAAAAATGTCCTTCCAGTGTGTGCTGGCCAGAGGGAGGGTCCCAGAAGGCCTGCAGCACCAAACACTTGGACTTTATGACGCAGGCCAGATGGAGCAGACAGCCAGCATTCAGACTGACAAAAAAGGGGATTCTGTTAGCATCTCCTGTGGGGACTGCATGGGACCCCAGCACTCTCTGGGCCATGAAAACTGGCTCACAGCTGGCTGTAACAGAGAGAAAAACACTCTTGGGAATGCAGTTCCCTGAAAGTGTTCCTCCCTGCAGAAGGGTACAAGAAATGAGGCAGCTGTGGGTGCCCCTCGTGGGGGAGCAGCAGGAGCAGGAGAGCTCAGGGGATGCTGCCTGGTGAGCTGTGAGGATGGCTGAGCACTCCCAGGAGCTGGCTGGGCCAAGCTGCAGAGGAGCTGGTAAAGATGTGCTCAGGATGAAGCACAGAGGTGAGATGGGTGTGGAGCTGGAAGCTGGCACAGGCCCTGTGCTGATCTGCTCGGGGTGGGCGAGGAGCAGCCCTGTGTCAGCACAGCCTCTGTCAGAACTGCTCCAGCCTGCCTCAGCAGCCACCACTCCTCTGCCTGGGAGGAGGGAGAAGAGCTCCAAAGAGCTCCTCTGACAGAATTTCATTTGTTCTCTTTGGTAATCCCAGCAACAGGGTGGAAGCAGATAATGTGCAATTTGTTTTAATTCAGCTTTATCTTGTCAGTCCTAGCTATAACACTGCAGCAAACATCATTCTGAAGAATAAAGACGTGATGGAGCAGGGTGAGATTCTGCAAACTCTATTGATTACATCACAAGTCATCACTATAAATATTTGAAGGAGAGAAGAACTCTTGATCTAAACATGTTCACGTAACAAAATGTGCAATTGAGAGTGAGTGATAGATGGTTCTAACAGGACAGGGATGCTAGAAAGCAAAGCATTTAAGCTGCTTACCTTTCAACCCAAATAACATCCATTAAATGGAGCATTGTGGAACTCACACTGTGAGAAGAGGAATACAAAAGGCTCAGTGTGCAGGAGCCTCAGAAGCACGAGAATGGAGTATGTCATGAAGGAAGCACTGCGTTTCTAATCACTACAGAGAAACTAAAGCACTTTCTACAGGTCCTTTTGGGGCCAAGAACTGCTGTGAAAATGAGGAAGCCTAGAATTGCTGGGTGGAGAAGGGCACTGAGAGGCACCGAGCTGCCAGCCTGTGAGCAGAGACCTGCAGAGCTCAAACAGCAGCACCCAAGGGACAGGGCTGTGGCACAGTGCCCTGGCCCTGCTGAGATCACCTGCCACCAGGGCACTGGGGTGGCAGTGCCCAGAGCTTTGCACTGCAGGAGAAGCACGTCCATCCTTACAAGCTGTTTTGATATCAGCTGTCAGGTGGACTTTGTTATGAAGCAGAGCAACAGGACTTGACTCAAAGGAACAATCTGAAGGGGTCCCAGTGGTCCTTAAGAGATAAGGACACCATGTATGATCAAGGACAAAAATGAGATCACTGAGTGTTCCTTGCTCCTCAGGAACAGCACTTCTACAAAGACAAACCATCACATGGTACTTTACAAGCTTTTCTACAGCTCCTCTCCACAATCTCTGAAACCTGGAAAGGCAAAGAGGCCCAACAGCTACAGGGTAATAAGAGAGGGAGCTCTGAGGCTGCCAAGCACCCTGTCCTCTGTATAAAGACATTTCTGATGCCAAGTGGAGTATTCAGTGGAATTTGGCAACAGGCGAACCAAAACACAGATTCAAGATGAAAAGCAACAAGCAGTAAGAGAAAATAGCTTGTCAGAAAGCAAGTGGCAATCTGCACTCGTCCTGTACTTCAGATGAAAGTTCATCTGAAGCAGGAAGTGCAGGCTGTGCAGGTGCCAGACACGCTCACCATTCACCAGGGACACAGCTATGGCCTTAGACATATCCTCCACACTCACCCAGGGGCAGCCCAGCCGTGTAACACTCCTGTCCTGGCCAGTCCAGCCTTGCTAAAGCCTGCTCAGCACCAGCAGCTGCAGTGTGCAATTAGCCTGTGCTGGGAGACTGATAAAAACTCCTACATGCCAGTGTGGTGCAGGTTCAGAGAGTGCAGCAGAGGCCCTTGAATACATAAAAGCAGCAGGAAACAATGAGACAACAGGGACAGGCTGGAATGAGCTTCACAGTCCCTGTCTTTGAGGTAAAACCTGATGCCTTTATAAGAGAAGCATCTTTTCCTGACAGGCAGCCTAATTCTTGCAATTCTTGATTCTCAGCACAACAGCCCCAGCTTCACTCCTTGTGACCGTAGTGAGTTCTGTTTTACCCTTGAACTCTGTGATTTCTCTTGAAACCAATTGTCCTTTCCATAACCATCTTGTGCCTTGGGGCAAGGCTTCTAGCAAAAAAATGTTTATTATTGAAAACATGGAAGTTCACAAAATTGACTTCAAGCAGCTCAGACAACAAAGGCAGATGACATATTTGCTGCAAATTCCAAAGAGAGAAAAGTGCTGCTTTTATGGTAACAGGAACACCTGAATGAGCCATTAATAGTTCCTTTAATCATAATTACAGAAGCTGTCCTTCTCTTTTCCTGAAGTGAATGAACACATTGGTAGTTGGCTATCAGACCCTCCCTAGCTAAATTAGAATTGGTCTAGACTAGACTTCAAACCAGACTGATGAAAGGCTGTGTTTCCTTTTGCTATTGCTGTAGTAAAAGCATAATGACCAGGGGTGCTCCTCTTGGCACAGGAGTTTGTTCTGCATAAAAGGTTATAAACCATCCCAGGTTCAGCTCAGATGGCCCTACCCTGCAACCCTCACTTGGTCCTGAGGGAAATATACTGCAACCTGAGAGGTTTTACTTTGGTGGCTTTGGAAGGGGAATATTTTGCCCTGAGTCATGAAGAATCTACTCCTGCCTATAATGGCAGAAATGTCTCTGTCCACCCTGGGGCAGTTTCTGGCATCTTCTCATAGAAGCCAGTCCCTCTGCTGCCAAAACCTTGCCATGTAAGCCCAGCACAGGACTAAGCAGTCTGCTCCACCTCCTCTGCTCCTCCTGGCCCTGCCACCTCAGCAGAAGGTCTGGAGAAGAGCTTGGAACCAGGTAAACCAAGGGGCTGAGACCCTGGACCACACTGGGTAAGTGCCTTGAACTGATCCTTTGGCACCAGCTCCCTTGTATCTAACTGCAGCAGGCATTTATTAATGAAACCCTCCTGATTGTTGATTCATTTGATTGCTAAAGCTTGTGGAACTCGTGCTGCTATTATTCATTGTTATTAATGTTCACAACTCAGCCTCTCTCTTTCCAATATGCTGCACAGAGGAAATCGAAGGCTGGAGCCAATTGTTGCAGGAAATGAGTGATGGAGATGCTGGAGGACAGCACAGAGCCCGTTGCTCTGGGTCTGAGGCAGGTTTTGGGAAGTATGTTAACCTTCAAGCATGGGGACTGCAAAAGGAGAGGCTGCTTCAAGTGGGTTCTCTGGTGTGTGCACTGCTTGCTCAGTTAAGTCACCAGGGAGCATCACCCTAACAAAATTCTCTGTGCCCAGGACCAGTGGCCCAGGCCAGATTCTGATGTGTGTGCAGAAACAGGTCTAGGCAGGTTCAACACAACACCCCAGAGGGATGCTCCAGGCCACGCACAGAGCCCTGCAGAAAACACATCTCCACGTGCTGGCGTGCACTGGGAGCAGCAGAGCTGGGTAACCTCTGCAAGCTCTCTGCAAAGCAGGGCACAGCACCAGGACACAGCTGGTGGCATCCCAGACCTGAGGAGAGCAGCACCCCCAGTCTGGGTCAGGGTGAGCAGCAGGCTCCCTTTGCTCCCCCTCACCTTCCACAGCCTCTCTGCTACACCAGTGTTTGCCCATTCTCACATCACACGCAAACCCCACGGGCCAGGTCCTGCTCCTGCCTGTCTGCTGGTTGGAATGATTCTAAATCTTCAGCAGTGCTCTTAAACCAGCTCCCCAGAACGATGTGTTTGCTCATGTTATATCTTTGGAGTCTACAGAGCCATCACATACCATATTCAAACCATTATTCATCTCAAACAGAGAATTCTGCAAAGCAAGAGGAAATAAAAGAGAGTTTAATACAGCTTTACTAAAATGGAATTTGCCAAAGACTCACAGAAAAATGGATTTAATTAGGGCTGCTAATGGGGAACAGTTTGTTCCTGTGATTTAAAACAGAAGTTAGATAGTGCCTGTAATTCCAACATTTTTAAATTATATATAGGGGGTTATTCCTCATTTCTACCTTAATTACAAAAATCCATCTTTATGAATCACTATTTTAAGGCAAATAAAGCAAAGGCAGTAAAAATGATGTTTTAGTTAATAAAACTTTTAAGAACTCACCAAAGAAGCAAAAGTTTTATCTACTTCAGCATGGATAAAACAGACTTAACGTAGCAAATCATAGTTCCAGGCAGTCCTCTTGATGCTACTTGAGGACAGCATAACAGCGTTAATTTTTTTACTTGGGAATAGGTGTGTAAAGGAAGGTGTGTTCTGTTACAACAAATGAAACCAGGTGTAGTTTTCAGGGAATAATGGTAATGTCCTCCATTTAATTTCACAGCTAGGTCTGTCTAAGTTGCAGGCATTAATTGGCCTGACATGCTCCAGCTAATAATCCCAAATTCTAGAATTTCTGCTACCCATTCTTACACTGACTACTGTAAGATTTTCTGAATTGCCTGCAAATAATTATTCCAGATTAAAGGAAATAAAATTATACAACTGTGAGCCTCTTCTGCAGCCTTTGGTTTTATCTAAAACTAACAAATGTTAGTTCTGTGAAATTTCTCCTATTAGCTGGCTCTGACCACATGACCTAAGTAAATGAGTCCAAACACTGTAAAGCACTGAATAATTTAATTACAAATAGCCCAGACAACTGATAAGCAACTGGGCCTAGTTGCTGTCACTGCTGCAGATTCTTCACCAACCATACTGCATTTTAATATTATACCTTGGATCAGAACAGAATCAATGAGTGAAGTTCAAATGTGGCACATTTCCTATTTCTCTGACAGCTTATTTCATGGATCACAGGGACCAAAGTACAGCTGCTTATTCAACAGAGGAAAGAATGAATCAATTTTCATTCTTTAACACATGGTATGACCTATTCTCTTATGCTCTATCCTTTACAATGGCTTCAGTCTCTTCAAGACCTTCAAATTTGTCAGATAGAAAAAATTTAAAATAATGACAAAATGCCCTGCCCTAGGTCTGCTTCCAACTGATGGACTGCTCTGCTGGTAATAAGTCCAAATGGAAGCTATTATGTCACTCAGGTTGAATTAAACAGACGAATTATAGTCCTAGATCATTAAAAATGAACCAATCTTCTGGAAGATTTCTGTGCTTTCACTCCAAGCTCCCCACAAAAGGCACTGGATATCACAAAGCTTTTGATGGCCACGTGCTCCAGTTTCTTCTCCTACTCAAGCAGGAAGGACTGACACTGCAGGGTGGCAGCCAGGCAGCAGCTGCTGAGCTGCACATTGCTCTGGTCACTCTCTGTCTGTCCAGCACAGGGCACTGGGCCCAGCAGACAGACAGACACAGAGGTGCAGGGCTTCTCCCCAGCCCACCCAAGGTTCCAAAGACCCTGCCACACCGAGGGGATTCCAGAGCTCTGCTGCTCTGCTCACCCCTCCAGACTCCCTGAAGCTAGCAGATAATGTCATAGTTATTTAGGCACTGCCAGTTGGGCAGAACTAACACAATGAAATGCATTATTTTTCAATTTCAGTGTGATTTTTTATTTTTTTAATTTACAAATGGCCCTAGGTATTATGGTTTTAAATACCCTCTGTGTACCCTGTTTGTCTTCTTTTACTGTTAGCTCCAGTTCATGGGTGACACTTGCACAGTTCCTGTCATTGATAACTTGGTATCAGCCTGTGCTTTTTACTGTAATCAACTTTCAGATAACGAAGCTTGTGTTTTGAAAAGGAGCCATCCCATGTGGGAATTGGCTTCCAAAGTCATTAAAGTCATTACATCATTTTTTTGGAAAACCTTTAGTGTAGATT
>JAOTQP010000724.1:16110711-16126669 GCA_026413545.1 Cichladusa arquata
GGAGGAAGGCAAGGCAGGGGGAGGGCAGGGGGAGGAAGGCAGGGCAGGGGGAGGAAGGCAGGGCAGGGGGAGGAAGGCAAGGCAGGGCAGGGGAGGAAGGCAAGGCAGGGCAGGGCAGGGGGAGGAAGGCAGGGCAGGGGAGGAAGCTGCTCTTGTGCAGCTTCTTAAGTTCAAAAGCCTGCCAGAAATTATGCCTGACTTACTAGCTGCTTTATTATATCAATCCTAAAAGACAGAAGTGGAGTGAAATAAATTGGAAGTTTAAGGAGCCCACAGGCCCTTCAGCAAGACACAGACCTTCAGAGATGGCAGCAGCTCTGTTAGTTAACGTGGTGCTCAGTATAGTGCTTTGAAATGACAGTGTCTCTTCTGGTCCAGAGCTGTGCACCAGCTGAACCCTTCAGTGATGTCACAGAATGCTGCTTGGCAAGCCCTGCTCACAGCAGTGCTGGAGCTGCCTTGGAGACAAATGGAATTCCATATTTACTTCCCGTAGCACATTCTGTGTCCATCCTTTCTTCGGTCAGAATGACGAGCCTGTATAATAATATATATAATAGCTGTGCTATTTCTCATCCTTGAGATCCCCATCAGGTAGAATGCTATGGGAAGTGCCAGCCAGGGATTTTTGGAGTGGTTCCCAAGACTTGCATCACCACTGAAAATGCATCTCTGTAGAGATATCCAAACTAAAGCAGTAGCTGTTCCTGGGGATTACACATCCCAAGGCACCTCTCCCAGCTATTTATAAATTACATTGCTAAACAGGGATTGCCAGAGTTTCTTCTTCCACCAGTGTTCTTCATTCTGATCCAGTCTGACCCTGACAAACAGTAGCTTCCCTGAAAAAGGCATTGTCTGTTGTGTTTTCTAAATAATCAGCAATCTTTCATCCATCTTAATTTAAGAAAACCATGATCTTTGGGTGTATCCTGATTAGGATCCCAAGGGTTTGGCACAAGATACTGAGAGAAGCCAGTGAATTATTCCAGCTGAGCCTAAAAACAACTCAGGCTTTTTTTGATATTAACCAAAAATGACCATGCTCTCATTCTGGGAGAAACTGTGATATTAGAAAGCAGAGGTTTGACAAGACAAGCTAAAACCTACACTCTTCAGATTCCAGTAGGTCTATGCCATATTAATTATTTATCAACATGTTTTCTTAAAGTAGTGTCTTTGTGCCTTTAATTTTCAATTCCCTTCATGCTAGGAGGATCTCTGCTGGCAACACATACATTATTAACAGAGTTAAAACAATATTTGTTTTCCCCCAAATACATTTTTGAATGCTGTCCTCCTACCAGTTAGGTTTTTCTGAAACTTTAATGAAGGTCTCTAATTTCCTTCAGCCTCATGGCTGAGGCACAGGCTTGGCTGGGCCTTTGATTTGGCTGTGGGAGCACATGTGGCACCACATCCTCACCCTGTTCCTCCCACTGGGGCTGGGGAGTGATCAAGCAAAACAGCTCTGATGAGGCAGGAGAAACAGCAGCACGTCTGTAATTGGGAATTTCAGTTGCTGAGTTCAGAGGTTCTGTTCTTCTAGTGACTGTTCTGCATTTTTTTATTTCAGCAGCTGTCCCTAGGCTCAGCAGAGAGAGCCCATGCTTCACTCTGCTTGGAATACTTTTCTCCTAACAAAGAAAAATACAGTGCAGTTCCTTTAATCTACCAGAGAGCCATTTCGATTCAGCAAAAGGATACTTGAAACATCATGGGTTTAAGAATTTTATGCAATCTCAGCCACTTCTCTCTCTGCCAGGGAGCATATAAAAAATTAAAACCCCAAATATTGCTTCTTGCTCTTCTAGGCCCTAATTACAAATACATTTTCAAAAGGAGGAGCCAACTTAAGCCTAATATTGTGCAAAATCTCATACTTTCAATACAGTCTTCACTTGATATGGATTGGTAATTGGAGCTGTGGAATCAATTTTTTCTACACCTGAAACACCCAAATGAGTATGAAATGTGTTGCATTTGTTCCATGCACGTTTACAGTTCTACACTTTGCTTGGAGTGGAATGATCATTCTGATGTATTTTTTATAACAGAGCAACATTTCTCAGACTTTGATGTTTCATGTACAGAGCTATTATAACCATTTGCCATTTAGGTGCATGATCCATGGCTAATCTCCAAAGCTTTGATGCATGCAATAATTATTACTATTGATGTCATTGCACCATATTTAAAATAGGAACATCTCATTGTAAGGCTACAGTTAACAGAAAAGAAAGGCAACCAGCCCACATCAAGACTGGAAATTCCCTGTTGGAAAACACCTGCAGGGGTGTAAGATGACACCCACAGGCTCCAGCGAGGCACTGGCTGGGAGTGCAGGGGCTCTGAGAGCAGGAGGGTGATGCCATGCCTGTGCTGGCCTCTGCACTGAGAACAGCTCTGCCAGATTGAGAACTGGGGTCTCCACATCACACATTTTATCTGTGCCCTGTGGCACTGGCATTCTGGAGACCGATATTCATTCAAACCATGGTTTCCAGACCTGACTAAACTGAACACCTGGAAGTGCCTCAGAGCTCTCTCCTCCCTTTTTATGAAATCTGGGTCTGAATAGATTGTTAATTGGGACATTGTCATGAATGTTTTCAATGAGGGCTGAAAATGTGTGTGCCTGTATTAACACTTTCAACTTGCTAAAATGTACCTTACAGGTCTCTAATTACACCCAAACAAACTGCATTAATGTATTTAGTTAATGGTGCATTTATGCTACTGGCAACCGTTTCTGGAAAGTCAAATTAACAACTCTGAACATCTGACTAATAGGAAAAACATTATGTTTTGATTGTACATGAATGTTAATGGTTAATACATTTTCAAAGCTTCTGTATCAGAATGAAATCAATATTTCCTTTCATCGCCTTAGCATAATGCTGTAACTGTGGAAAAACTTACTAGAAAATAATGACAGAAAATAGACCAATGTCTTCAGCCTAAGAAGTCACATGGGTCTGAAGGCACTGGAAATAGTCTGCCTGGAGCATATAGGACAAGATTATTTGACTCTGGAAAGTGGAAGGCTGAAGCTGCTAAGCTGCTGTCCCTGTGCCCAGGGATGCCTGGGGTCATCCTGCAGCACAGTCTGTCCTACACAGCTGGCACCAAGCTAATGCTGTTGCCCTGCCAATCCTTACAGACACAAGCGTGCCACCAACAAATCTGCAGCTCCTGCCAGCCAAGCCGAGCACAGGGGCCAGCATGGCCAGCCAGGGTCTGCCCTTGTGCTGCTGTGCAGTGAGACCACCCTCCCACCCTTCCACAAGAGGTGCTAGTTACAGCTGCCTCTGCCCTGCCCAGGCTCCACGGCTTGGTCTGACGTTACATCTGAGTAGAAATTCCACTGACTTTCTTACCTACAGACAGTGTTCTACATGGCAAGATCAAGAGACAGAACACAGAGAGGGATGAGCTGAAAACGAGAACAAGAACAGAAGGCCAGCAAGGGCAGATGGCAGCACAGGGGGCTGAGGTGGAAGCATCAGCAGTTAGGGAGGAGAAGAAGCGCTCTGGAGGCACGAGGCAATTGCACACAGACACTCACTGGGTGCCTGATGTCTCATGGTGCCTCCCAGCCTTGCTCTGCCATCACGACCAGAGCCGTGGTTTTGCTGCCTCTGTCTCCTCAGAGCTGCGTGTGGCTGCCCTGCTCCCACGGTCCTGACCTGCTCTGGTGCTGCAGAAGCCCTTCTCCCCCCGTCCCCAGGCACCTGGACCCCTCCTGGCAATTCAGGAACTGAGCCAGGCTGTGCAAACAGGCTGCCCAAATTCTTCCCAAAGACCTTGGATGTAGCTGACTATCTGGAAGAAAATATGAACCCATGCAGAGAAGTGAAACCAGAACTCTGTCCAGGTCCTGACCAGGGAAAACCTGGCAGGCAGAAATTCCTTTGTTTTCCTCCAAAGGCAGAGCTCTGCACGGTCCTACAGACCTGACTGGGCACCCCAGTCCTCCCAGTATCCATCATCCCCTCCTCAACTGCTTTTAAGATGATCACTTTACATGCCCTTCCTTTTCTTTTCAGTAATCTAACAAACTAGAAAGATTGTCATTGTCACAGCAGGTCCAGCTGTGCCATAGTCAATCTCATACCAGGGCACAAACCAGGGAGATACAAATGTAATTTATTCCTGGATGAACACTGTCTAATGTTCATGCCTGACAAACTCGCAGCAGAGAAGACAGACATGACAAAAGCTTGCTTTACAGATCACATCATCATCTTTCCAGTTAATAGGGTTCTGGTGGCAAAATGATTGAACTTTTCAGTTCCATCTTGTAGGTAGTACAACTGCTTCCTTCATCTAACATGGAGGAAAAAATAGCAAGTTTGACTTACACCCTAGCTAAAGCTCAAATTGCTCCTCTTACTAGTGTGCAGAGCACAAAAAAATTGAGTGCAGGGAACCAGATTCAGAGCTGGTGTAAACCATACTAGCCCCACTCCTGTCTGTGGGGTGGCTCGCTGTGGAGCTATCCTGGAGCCACAAAAAGGCCTTGGCAGAGCTCACGTATTTCTATTTCACTTCTGAAACAAATGAGCTGAATGCAGCATCCTGAACTTTAGCTGGTGACAAGACACCTAACATGTTTCAGCAAGATGACACAGAGCTCCCAGATGTCATTATCAGCCGTCAGGGTACTTCATTTTATTTCTTCAACAGAGATCCTTTGTAAAGCTGCATTGTGAAGGAGAGACCAGGTTAATCTAGAACTGAATCAGGCATTTAATTCTGCAGTACAGATCAGAAAGCACTAGGAAGGAGGTTAAGCAAATGCAGGATCTCTCTGAAAGGGCAATATCAAGCACCTGTCAGGCCCAAGTGCCTCTCCAGAACACGCTGAGGTCACAGTCCTGATGGGAACAGCCACCTCGCAGAAGGTGTCCTTGGCTGCCAGGCCACCTCCCAGACTGACTTTTGCCTACTGGTGAGACAACTGCAAAGTCTAAGCACAGTTTTAAAATTACAGGACTTCAGCATTATATACAGCAAGTGCAGAATGCAGGAGATCAGTTAGCAAGCCTGGCCTGCACTCTCTTCGCTCTGGACCTGGCCAAGAGACCCCCAGAGCTGTATGTAAGGATGACACAGTCACCTGAGTAAATCTGCAAAAGAACCTCTGGGATATTTAATAATTCAGGTGACAATACAGCACAGAACAGTTCTTTAATGTAGATTGCCAGCTAACCTTCATGATTCATGTTTAAAATAAAAACAGAAGCACCAATGGGGTGTATTTTCCATAAAAATAAGTTCAGGTATCTAAATTTGGTTTCAGTGGTTTCACCCCAGCTGGGGGACCAGGTGCCCACCAAAGCTGCTTGATCACTCCCCTCCACAAGTAGACAGGGGACAGAAATTAAAACAAAAGGCTCATGAATTTATATGTGGGCAAGGAGAGGTCACTCACCCATTAACGTCACAGGCAAAAAAGACTCGGCTTGAAGAAATTAACTGAACTTACTACCAATCAAAATCAGAGCAGAATAATGGGAAGCAAAAAACTCCTAAAAATACCTTCGTTTCACCATTCCCTCCTTCATGAGCTTAACTTTATTCCCAATTCTCCACCTGCTCCCCTCAGCAGTGCAGGGATATGGGGAATGGGGGCTACTATTAGTTCGTCCCACATGATTTCTGCCACTGCTTCCTTCCTCTGTTTAGAATAGTGAACAACTTCAGCAATAAGGAGCAGTCTCAAATTCTTGCAGCTAAGTGCCAGAGCTGCTTATCATCTGGATATCAAGAAATACCTGTACAGTATATAAATCACCTGGCATCATCCTCTCTGGAAAACTCATTATTATAATAGTCTAATCATTGTGATATCCAGTGGCATTATTCCTGATAGCATTAATCCTTATTAGTTTATCCAGTATTAATGTGCATGTCCAAGTATTTCCATGATTTTCCAGGCTTGTGTGCTTAAGACCATCCTGGTTTCTGTTTCGAGGAAAAAGCTGCTCATTCATCACCTATAAGACAGTCAGGCACTGAAGTGCCCAGATTTGAACCTAAGGAACCCCTTCCTTAGGTCTCCCATGAGTAAATTTATTACTCATAGTGTCTTTCTCTTAGTGAAAAACAGACATCATATGCCACCACCGTGCAAGCTCCTTGGTACAGGGATCTGTGTTTTCATGTTGTTATCTTGCACACATACCACAGAGCTGAGGCTGAGTTCAGCATCAGTACTGAACAGGTAGTAACAACCTGTCCACAGCGCTGGAGTCACAAAGTCCATCCGAGATGCAGGGTCAGTTTTTCAAGGCAGGCAGGCACTGGGGTTCCATGCACCTGCTTTTCTGTGTCTGTGTCTCTGCTGGGCAGTGGTGTGGGACCAGCCTGCAGGCAGGTCCCAGAACCAGACACGGGTGTCAGGCTGCAGCAGGCAGCACGACCACCACCAAGAGAAATTCTCCTGTAAGAGCAGGAGTGGGGATCACTCTGCTCAGCCCAGGCATCTCACCACAGAGCCAAGGGTTTTACTACCAATCCCTTCAGTGCTATTTTACATTTCACTGGCTCTGCCTTAAACATGGCTGGAATGTAAAGCAGAGCTCCAGGAGCATCAGCTAAGCCATGCTGCCCTCCTCAGGAGCCGAGCACAGGCTGCACAGGGAACAACGGGCTGCTTTACATCAACAGGCACGCCAAGAATTTCATTTTAGCAAAGCTAAAGAGCTTCTGAAAAGGAAGGGCCTTTCCTACAGCTCTGAACATGCTCGTCTTCAGCTGAAGCTCAAGGACCGAGCCTTTCTTCGGGACAAACGCCCTGAGGAAATGCAAAGGCAGACAAAAGAGCAGGTGCTGCATTAGAGGCAGCAGCAACAGCCACTGCACACCCCTGGTGGAGCAGACAGCTGATGGAGATTGAAGGTACAAAACCCACACTCTCTTTTCCCACCCTTATGCAGTGCACAGCACACAAGGAACCCTCCCTAGCACACGGCATCACACCACAGTGAGCTCCACTGCTCCACCAGTCACAGATCAAAACACTGGCACTGTCCCATTGCAATACACAGCTTTACAGATCAGAAAGCAAAACATCCAGAGACAAAGCAATTGGTCCACTCACTGACGGGAATATGTTTCCCAGAACCAAAAGGGGCTTGTCTGGTCATAAACTCCTAAAGGGGAAAAGAGGCAAGGATCAAACAACAGGGAGATAGCAATCAAAATACAAACATCAATGCATCACCCAAAGTCGGAACAAGGAGGATTTTAGCATTACATCAGTATGGGGGAAAACATAAAGTCATTGAGAGAATTTCAGCTAGTTATGTTTCATTGAAGGGCTAGAATTCAGCACAGGGCTGAGTTTGGAAGATGCAGCTCCATCTGGGAAGGTCATGGTCTGGCATGTGCCACAAAGGGCTGCCAGGAATGGGGTCACAGTTAAGGGCCTTCAGCTTCTTCCCATGGCACAAGTGGAAAAAGCTACAGCAATTCTATCCAAAGCAGCTATCTGGAGGCAATCTGTGGCACACGTCAGAGATTATGTTTATAGTCCAATGATGTTTAATTCTTTTGCTCTCATCTACCACCCTGGGACATCTTTGCATTCTTCTTTTATCACCAAAGTCTATTCTCATTCCAGCCCACAGAGGCTGATGAACAATGTTTCTTTATTTTTCATTTCAGAGGATTATTGCTTATGTTGAAGCCATTTGTCCCCAACAGAGATGTAAGATATAGTTCCCTAGGAATTCAGGGGTTATTTAAAGTTCTTTTCCAATATCCAATTTCCCTGTTATTTATTTAGGGAGTTATTTCTGCAGGAACCTTGCAGCTGAGAGGAGCCTTGATTTGTTACCAGCACTGGCCCTAAAGGTGGCCAGAAGTTGGGGTGGGTGGGCAGGCGACAACAGTATAGATTGAAGTAGTAATTACAATAGAGAATCCAGCGTTAAAGAAGGCAAAAGTAGCAAAGTCAAGGGAGGAAAAGGAAACATAAACCAGGAAAAATACAGTGGTGCTTAGGATAATCAGAGTTCAGGAACTGGAGCGTGCTCCTGAGCAAGCAGCTCCCAGCACACACCGCTCCCTTCAGAGGGAACTCTCCTCATGCACACTGTGATCACCTCTGTGGCTGCCAGTCAGGCTGGCGTTCGCCCCTCCAGGGGCATCAGCAGCACCTGTGCTGGCAGGATGGCTCCTGGAGCTCCCCTGCTCACGCTCCTGCTCAGAGAAGGGGCTGCTCCCTCCTGGGAGCTCACCTGCAGCCCTGACTGCGCTGCTGCACACACACTGTGCAGCCTGGCGAGCCTCTCCACCTTCCTCTGCCAGAAATACTGGTGACAATGACACTCCTCACACTCTCACGAGGAAATGAGACACTGTGACTGCCCGGACCTGCACTGAGCCTGCCTGACAGGAGGAAGGCCAAACAAAGCCTTGTGACCCAGCATCGCCAGGCACCCTCCCATGCAGGGGAGGGACTCAGGCAGGTACCAGGGGCTGAGCAGCCTTGTTTGCACAGAACTTCTCTGGAATAAAGATCCTTGTGTGTAAGACCTAGCCCAGCACCTCTGCACAGCACCAAGGTGCCAACCAGAAATTCCGTGACACTTGCTCGGCAGCACCAAGAAAACCTGCGTTCTCCTTAACTGTACGGGCTTCTGAAGGAGCATTAAGGAGGCAAGCCCATGCCCCAAACACAAGGAAGCTGCTAATTATTCCCACTAGTGTTAGTTTCCTCTGGTCTCACTCTGATCATTTAATGGGAAGAAGATTATGTAATAATCAAATGTTGAAACCCCCACTCCAGCAGGGGACACACATTATTTACCCATAAAAAAGGGTTATTAACATGTAAACTGTGATTAATTAAATCCACAGGAGTTATTTCTGTGGCATGTAAATGGAAAGCTTCCTGCAGAGGAAAAGCTGGGGAGCTGGCTCCGTCCTGACAGTAACACAGCCATGCAGTGAGGCAGCCCTGAACTCACCCTCAGGACTTTTGTGCTGCACAGTGAACAACCAAGTGTGCAAAGCAGTGGGAAGGGTGGAGACTGGAGTGAGTGTCTGCTTAACCCAGTACAAATTCCCATCTATCCACAGCCCCCTGAGCACCCGGGTTTCTCCATGCTAGCAGGCTGCCAGCCCCCTCCACAGGTATTTAATGCATGGTCTTCAATCACCATCCATGCACAGGAGTCTCCATAAACACTCCCAGGGCCTCAAGTGACCATCTCACAGAGAGCTCTGAATGGATCCTAGGTGCTGGCTGAACCTCTCCTTCCCCTTTCTTCCTTTACCCCAATCAATCAATGACCAAAACACCACTGGATCAGAGCTTTGCCTGCTTGTCTGTGACATCCATGCAACACAGCACTTCTCTCCCAACTTTAGACCTGTCTGCCACTGCTGGCAATACAACTTTCACTGCAAGAATTAAAAACACCACAACCCGGGCTGCAGTTACCCCTGATGAGCCAGAGGAAAATTTTGGAGGTAAATAAAGCAACAGTAAAAAAAAAACAGCCCTGAGTGTAAATCTGCATCATACATAGCTTCTTCCCTGGAATGCTTCAAGTTGAGGATAACATAGATATGTAAGAGTAGCCTCATGGCTTTAAATCTAAAGTCTATTCAGCTCAATATCCTGCTTCTGGCAACAGACAGAAGAAGATGTCTAGCAAAAAAGGTAAGAAATAGAAAAGCATATAGCAGCATGTTCCCAATCTCCAGTGATGCACACAGAGTTTGAAAACTTCCTGAGACAGAATATGGTGGTGCTTTGGTGTTTAATATTCGCAGATGGATTTCAATTCCACATTTTTTGCTTTAAATTTTTAAAACTTTTAACACCTACAACATCCTGACACAAGGAGTTCCACAGCTCCAGTACGCAAAGTGTGAAAAAGCACCTCCCTTTTGATTTTTTCTTTGAGTTTGACTCATGTATTTTCATGTTCTTCCCTCCATCTCCAGGCCCTTCATCAGCAGAGACAGTGAACAATCATTTCTTCCTCATCCTTCCCATTCCACATAATTTTATACACATATATTCCATTTAATTGTCTCTTTTCTGAGGCAGAGCTCTCCTCATAAAGAAGCCATTCTAGATCTTTTATTATTATTGTCTGTCTTGGCTAACATTTTCTAGTTCAATCCTTTGCTTTCTGAAATGTGGGAACAGCACTGCACAGAGTATTCAAGGTGCACAACACTGGGAATTTAGGTAAGAACATAATCCTGTTATGTGTTTTGTTGCTTCTCTAAGAACTAACATGTTATTTGCCCTTGTGACTCAGTGCTATGCCAGCTTTTCCATGTGTTTATTACTATGTCAGGTCTCGTTCATTACTTAGCAATCACCTCTGTACTTCTGACTGTCTACACAAAATTAGGATTGTTCTTCCTTCTGATCATCACTTCCTAGTTGCCCACACTGGATTCTGTCAGGTCAGTCACTCCTGGCACAGGAGAGGTGCCCCACTCCTCTATGGCCACAGCAAGACGGTCAGAGGTGGTGAGGAAAGGTGAGCACTCCCATCCCACTGACATGATGATATTGTTCTTCTGAGGGCACAGGAAAGCTCCTTGGTTCCAGGGTGCCAGCCTAAAGCTCTTCATATGTGTCCCCTTGTGCCTCCTGACATCCCCACCACAGGGACTCCTAAAACCAGCTCCAAGGCCAGGGGTTCAGCTCCAAAATGAGGACAGCCACACAGGTGCAGCAGACAGGAGAGTGAAACAGCTATGTGACTTGGGAGCCTTTTGTCACAGAGTTTGTTTAGCTTCTCATAGTGAAGAAAACAGCAGAATATAAGATTCATAATTTTAAATTCTATATAGTGACAAACTAGCAAGTGCATTTAACAACCAAAATACATTTCACAGCCAGTAATGGATACTGTAAAGTGTAAGCTGGTACTTGGATTATCAGAGTCTATCAATTTTTGGTTTTGTATTAAATTTGCTTTTTCCATCTGTTGAAAGTGGCTCTTTGTGATTTCACAGGGCATTACCCTTTATGTGTCTCATTTGCTGCACCCAAAGGAATTTCATTCTGCTACATTAAGAAACACCTTGGTACACTGGCTAAGCTTTTAACTTTCCAGAACACACTGTTCCATGTCTGTCTCCATCCCAGCAGTCACTTCCTTGAAGTGTCTAATTTACACACACACATACACATACAAGATACAGTATAATTCACGTGTCATATTGGCATTGTCGCAGTGAGGATCCATCCCTGTCCCTTTGTGACCTCTGTGATCACCAGCCCAGCTTCTGCCACGTGTCCAGAAGGGACGTGCCTGGTCTCTGAAACACACTTGGATCTGCAGCTTTTGCTTTGCTCTGCACTACACACAGATGGAGAAATGGGAAACTACGCTGAAACTCCTTTTGCTGGGGATGTCCCACAAATGCACACTGCACACACAGACACAGTTGTGCCTTCGTTCTTTTGAGAATCTAATTTTTTTATTTTACAGCAACACACGTTGCAGCTGGGCGTTGCCATGCCAAGGCATGGGTACCTGTTAGCAGAGGATCCCCCAGTTGCATCATCACAAACACCATCTACTACACTGACAAAGTGCTGTCACAAAACCCACTTCCAGATGCATATTCTATTCTTTCTTAAAAGCCATGGCAGCCAAACACCTGTGATTGTGCCTCAGTAGTAAGCCTGGTCTCCCATTCATCCCAAGCTCACAATGCCCCCTTCCCCCTGCACACCTGCCCTTCCTGTTATTGTCACTGTACTGCATGGCTCAGATCCTGCTGCCATCAGATACATATTCTGAAGGATCTTGCTAAAAATCAAATTTAGGGAAGGTTTAGTATATTGCTGAATCAACCCCAGAATTCTACACAGTGTCTTGGAAGGAGTCAGGAGGAGGCAGCAGAGCAGCATATCTACCATGGGAAAAAGCAAAGCCATCTCCAGTCCAAGGAGAGCACAGCCAGTGCCTCTGATTCCTGCTGGGCAAACACCAAGCCACAACAGAGTTCTGCTTTTCTGACACAATTCAAGCAGGGACACCAAGCTACACAGAACAGAGAGATGCTGGGTATTGCAGACAAAACTGAGACATATGAACCTGATGGGTTTCTTTCCTGCATTTTCTTACAGCCTCCAATATTGCTATAGTGACGCACAACACCAGAGAATATAATTGCTGTAGTGATTACTTACAGCCATTACATTAAGCTTTAAAATGTTCCTTTCAAATTGAACAATGTTTTTTCAAAGTCAACAGCTGGTTCACAGCTTGAAAGCAACAGTTAAGATAAATTAAATAAAAAGGGTAATAAAATCACAGACTAAATTTAATTTTTGAAGCACATGCAAACTCCAACAAAGACTTTAAAATATCTTTCAAAAACATCCACAGAAACAAAAGACAATACAACCAACAATTGTGGTGTGCTCATTAATAAGCATGTGATGCAGGAACACAGATAAATGTGTATACTTAGAGCAAAAAACAAATTCGTGCAGCATTTATAGCTCTAGTCCATGGGATGAATCAAACACAAGTTTCAAATGAGATTTTTAAATCTTGGGAGGAAGGCAAAAGCATTTATATGTATGTATATATATTCTTCCTCTTAAGGTACATAAATGTATATGAAGTGTGGCTAATGCAAATGACATGTCCCAGCCCTGAGCATAAAAAGGCAATCTCATGTGTGCTCAAGATCAGTACAATGCTAGGAGCCTGCATTAGCTCTTGAAATGCACTACTGGAATGATGGTAAGCCTTGCATTTCCAGTGTACCACACCGGCTGAATGCCCAGAGACTTTGGCCTGGCCCTGTCTGCTGGGAGAGCACTGCTCACAATTCCAGTGGCCTCTGCCTCGCTAGCAATGAAGTGCCAAAGCTACACATCCGTTTGGATAGAACAGGAAAACGTCAAGGAGCCAAGCCACCACCCTTCCACAGTCCTGTCAGGAAGGCTTTCTACCTGCAGCAGTGCTCCAAACAGGCTGACTACAAGCCAGCTGTCCCTGTGCCTCAGACCTCCAGGCTGCCAATCAGCTGCTCAGCAGCTGATATCCTATGGCACTTGAATAAGAAAATGACAGAAGAACCAGGAATACATATTCTACCTTCTTCACCACAATGGAGTTTTTTACCTTATGAGAAAGGCTGTTTCTCATTAATGCTCATTAGCAAGAAGAAGTATCCCAATTGCAGTTTTCTTTGCACCTGCAGCTATAAAGATTGTTTTAAAGGTTTGTTCTTGTGGTAGTGCATCTGCTCTATTTCTTCTTGGGCCACACTGTGATCCAAGAAACACTGGCTAGGCTCTGGCCTTGACAAACAGCACCTGTGCCAAGCTCCTCTTGAGCTTAGCAGAAACAGTGTCTGTCTGTTCCCAGGAAGTGGTGCTGCTTAATGAGCTCCTGTCTTTAACAAACAGCCTTGGAAACTTATTTTTCTTGCCCGAATAACAACCCGAGTGGAACAACATTTTTGTTGTTCAAAATTTCAAAGAAAATCACCAAGGCGAATTGCAGCCAGGATGAACAATTCCTGTGACTGAAGCCCACTCTCCTGTGACCCTACAAACAGTGCTCCTAAGTGAGACCCTTCGAACCTCCTGGACCACAGCAGCTGCGACCAGCCATCTCCTTTGAGCGCGGCCACTCAGAGGCACTGAATTCTGGTTTGCTGTACTCAGACAAGCACTGCTGAGAGACAAGGTGGATCCTGGGCTGATGCCCCCACTCCTTGAGGCTCAACCCTTGGCCTGTTGAGAAGATGCAAAGGCATCCATTGTGAATCCTTCACTGACTCGAGGGGAATTTTTCACTATTCCATGTACATAGTGTACATTGAGGTCTCTGTGCGTCCAAATGTGAATGTGCTATATGCAATGTACTATAAATGTTGCTCTCTTAAATTAAGAAGTTTAGGTTTGAAAGTAAATTAGGCCTGGTAGTTACTGTTGTGCTATAGTAAATTCTATATGAATCTTTTGTTAAAGTGTTTAACTTGAACTATCAATTAAGTATTGTTAAATTTAAGAACTGTTTAAGCTTTGGGCCGTAACTGCTGGTCAAGCCCCAGCTCAGTTTAGCAGAGAGGACCATTCTGAACCTTGTGACTCAGCAGGAGAGTCTTCCTTATTCCTTTTTATCCTTATCATTTTCTACCCCTACCCTTTTTCCCCCTCCACCCCCCAGCCTTCACACAGATAATTTTGGAGTTGATTCTGGTTTTAGATTGATTGATTTTAGAGTTTTATTTGCTTTTTCCAGTTCTTAAATCAAGTAATAGAATTAACTTTGCCAACAAACTTTTCCATGCTTCCACTTTTATATTAAACATTCTTTTGCTGGTACCTTTGCTGGTGATTCTTTAAGCAACCTTTAAACACTCATTCATGAGAGTTGTAAAGATTCTGTGTTTTCTTTAATGTTGAAGGAACTGTCTGAACATATTTGCAAATATGAAGGGGATTCAGGTTGATAGAAGGAAAAATAATTTTAAAATAGTCTAACTTACATAATTTCCATTCAGCAAAGGTTACTAAGGCTACATGTGCAAGCAATACTGACTGTCTCAGTTGCATCTCAGCACTGACACACATATCACAGATGAATGTTAAATAATGTTTTCGTGAAGTAGGTATTTTCCCGTGATTTCTGAAAGTAGAATGAGTGTGCTGCTACAGCTTGCTTCAGAAAGAGCACTGTGTGTCCTATACCCAAAGCAATGAGAGGCATTCCAAAGTGCCATGGAAATGTCAACTTATCTCACTTAAAGTTATTTCATCTACTAATATCAGGGAAATTACAACAATATGTTGTTCTACATGAAAGTGCATGACAGCACTATTTGCGAGACCTGGCAGCTGCCACTCTGGGCCGAGCAGATGGCAGTGATAAAAACACAGTTCAGGGAACAGGTTGATAAAGATATACCCATCATTACACTGTCACTGCACAATTACACTCAACTCTGAGATACCGTCAAAATACATGGCTGTGTTACTCTCAGTCAGGAAGACCTTGCTCATCTGAGGAAAATTATGTTTAATAATTAATTCTGTACATATTTTAATCAGAATCATTCACATCTCCAGTTCAGAGGAAGGGAAAAAGCAACCTAGAAAGGCATCCAAAATCTTTAAAATCTTATGTGTTCACACTTTTGTTCTTGCAGAAGCGACAATCATTTCCTGTAAAGGAAAATAAGAACCAGCTATGGCTTTCATGGCAGTCATCAATTTATATTCCCATTCAAGCTCCAGAGGGCATCTTAGGTTCCATTTTCATTTATTTTTACCTTTTTTTTTGCATGGGTGGGGAGGCACAGGGGCAATGTTAAGTGAGTATATTGGATATATTGCTCGTGGAAGGTACCAGTCAAGCACTCCTGGACGCAAAAACAGCCTGAGCACTGGTGCACCATCCCATCCCTGCCCCTGGATGCTGCCAGTACTGACAGGCACTGACCTGCTGCAATGGCCGTGAAGGCTCATGCCCAGGCACTGCAAAGGCCTGCAAACGAGGGAACAGGTCACCTTCCCAGGCACAGAATTCCAGAACGGCTCAGGCTGGAAGGCAGCACAGGTGGGTCACCGGGTCCAGCCTCCTGCTCAGGCAGGATCATCGCAGAGCACGTGGAACATGGCCATGTCCAGATCCTTCTGCAGGATCTCCACACTCTGGGGCTCTCCCACTCTCTGCAGGCAATCGGTTCAGTGCATCTCACCCACACCGTGACGAAGTTCTTCCTCGTGCTCAGGTGAAACTTCTTATGCATGAGTTTCTGCCTGTTGCCTCTCTTCCTATTGCTGGGCATCACCAAGAGGAGCCCGGCTCCGTCTTCTTGCCACCCACACTTTAAGGAGGGTGTAAATTCCAGGCTGCGGCCTCAGCCCGGCCCCGGCCCTGGCCCCGCCACCTCCCGGCCCCGCCACCACCCCGCCCCGCCACACACCCGCCCCCCCACA
>JAOTQP010000724.1:16130040-16146004 GCA_026413545.1 Cichladusa arquata
CGCCTCAGACCGGCCCCGCCTCAGACCGGCCCCGGCCCCGTCTCCTCCCGGCCCCGCCTCAGACCGGCCCCGCCTCAGACCGGCCCCGGCCCCGTCTCCTCCCGGCCCCGCCTCAGACCGGCCCCGCCTCCCGCGCCCGGCCCGGCCGACAGCGCCGCCTGGCGGACCGCGGCTCAGGGGCGGCCATGGCGGCGCCCGGCAGCGCGGAGGGAAGTGTCGATGGCGCCGCGCTGTGGGCCGAGGTGCGGGCGCTGCTGCCCCGCTCCGAGGACGGGCTGACCTTGGCGCTGAGCGGCGAGGTGGAGGAGTGCGTGCTGCCGCTGCTGCGGCGGGCCCGCGCGCTGCTCTACGGCGCGGCGGGCCGGCCCGGGGCGGCAGCGGCGGCGGCGCTGGAGCGCCTCGGCGACATCCTGCGCGACTACTCGTGGGAGAAGCTGAACGCGGGGCCGTGGAGGGAGATCGGCAAGGGCTGGCGCCAGGCGTACGCCTACGGCTGCCTGTTCGGGGCGCTGGCCGAGGTGGCCGCGGGCCGCCCGCTCTCGCGGGCCGTGCGCCTCTGCGACCTGGGGCTGCTGCTGGGCGCGGCCGTGCAGGACAACGTCCTGGCGCGGCTGGTGCGGGCCCTGCGGCCGCACCTGCCCCCGCACCTGCCCCCGCAGCGCCCCGCCGGCGCCCAGCGGGAGCCCCCATCGCGCACGGCCCGCCCGGGGCCGCCGCTCCCCGCCGGGCCGCCGGAGCAGGCGGTTCCGCGCCTTCACTGCCCTTCGCTGCAGCACTTCAGGGACAACTACCTCGTTCCCCAGCGGCCCGTGGTCCTGGAGGGCGTCATGGACCACTGGCCGTGTATGAAGAAGTGGAGGTGAGAAGCCGGTTCTTTCCTGTCCAGGTGAAGGTAGCAGCAGAGACCTTTACAGAGGATGGATGCCGTGGGCAGTGCATTTTGCTAGCAGCACTGTCCTGCTGCTCTGTGGAAGTTGCTTCATAGATGTGGGGAGCTCTTGGTAGCATTCAGGGCATCGCACGGCAGGTGCTGGACTGTCTCAGAGCAAAGGTGACCCTTTGACCAGCCTCTGGCTCTTCATGGGGCAGGGCCGCCCTCTGCCAGCCTTCAGCCACCCCGGGGCAGCCCCTGGCAGCTCGGGAGGGGTGCACATTGCAAATGCTGGGCTGCTCACAGCCCCGTGGATCGGTGTCACGCACATGTCAGTGGTTTTTACCCCCTGGAGCTTGCGACAATTAGTGCAATGGTAAGTGAATTTCAGAGTAGTGAATAGGCAGGGTTGACTTTTTCATTCCTAAGTGCAGGCACTGATGTTTGTTCAGTGTTGTGTTTGAGTGTTGAGTTTCAGACACCGTTGTGCAGGGGTAAGTAACAGCATTGTGCTGCCTGGTTAATCCACACAATGGTGCCCAGATTTCCAATACTGAGCATCAGGTATTTGTAAGGTGAAGGTCGTGATTCCCTAGAAAAGGGGAAAAAACACTGATGCTTAGTTTGAGTAATTGCTTTAGTTCAACAACTAAAGGTAAATTAAGTGGACACACTTGTTATGTTGTAGGAACCTTACCCATTTTTGAGGGAAGGTACTGCACCAGTTAACTTTAGACACTTAAAAAGATCAACTTCTCTTAATTAATTAAATTAATGCCATTGTCCATGGGGAGATGTATTTCACCCATCAAACTAATTCCCCTGGTTACAATTGGAATGGGTATTATTGGCATTATCTGTATAGATCAATTGATAGATAATCTAAACAGATAATACCATTATTGGTATTTTCTGTATAGATAGACTCTGACAGAGAGTTGATCTAATATTACTGAGTGAAAGATACAACATTTTCATCAAATGTGGCAGCAGGCAGCAAAAAGATTGGCTGTGCCTTGCCAGGAGACAGTAACAGCTTAAATCTTAGTTTGGAAGGAAACAGCTGAGGCAAACAGGCTTCTAAACCAAAACAAAACAGACAGTTGTGGGGTCATGTACACACAAACTTGCTTGCAGGTTTCCCTGTTGCTTGCATTCTTCTACCTTCTTCTTCTGGTTGGTTGTGTTTAGACAGTAGAAACTCGGGGTAATATAATTTTATTACCCAACAAGACTGGTTTGGATTGATTGCCTTACATTCAAAATTAGTAAGAGCAGTATAGAAGGTAATGGAACTGTCTTCATTTCAGTGTGGACTACTTCTGTGAAGTGGCAGGGTGCCGCACAGTCCCCGTGGAGTTGGGAGCTCGGTACACAGACGAGGAGTGGTCTCAGCAGCTCATGACTGTCAGTGACTTCATCAGCCAGTATATCATGGCCGAGGTCTGTTACACTGCTTTGCTTCATCCCCAAACACAGCACCATGGGACTGCTACAGACAACAGTTCTGCTTACAACAAACCTACTCAGAGGTGGGATCAAGGGAGGGGGTGTGCTGTAAGCACAGCTCTGAATTAAAAGGTCTGACATATTTTAAAGACCTGAAGCTAAGAATAATTATTGCAACAATAGGTTCAAATCAAATGCACAGTAGCTGCAATTTGATTAATACATGCAAACATACATACACAGCAAAAACCTGACTGGTGGAATCTAAGAGTAAAGGATCCTCAGCCAGCAGTGTTGTTCCTCTTTCTCATTAAACTGCTTAGTGAGATTTAGGATCAGATCCAAATTTACATGCCATGCAGGAAAATGCAGATTTGATTAGCATCTGGAATGTCCTTTTGCTTTCCCAGATGAGGATCCCAAGCCCCCATTTCTGTCTCCTGGCCTTCTGGCAGGAAGAACCATGTGCCATAGCAAACTGATCTGTGGTGCACCCTGGAATAGAGTATGGAAGTAGTTCCAGGGCATGAAGGAGAGGTGGTCTGTCTGCCAGCAGGGTCTGGCTAGACAGATGCAGTTATCAGCTGTCAGGACTCCGTAGGGAGTCCCAGCTTCCTTCAGTAACTCAAGCTGGATGATTTATTGATTGTGGAGACACACCTACACTCTCACAATTTCAGTGGAGCTGTAAGCTGCTATTTCTGAAGACCCTTTATGCTATTGAAATATAATACTCTGAACAGGACATTGGAAATGCATGTTTCCTCTGAGTAAATTCTATTCACCTGTAAGTAAATTAACTCACTGTCTTACCTGTATGTTACTGTGTTTCTTTTCTTCTCTGCTGTCGTTTCAGAACAATGTAGGATACCTTGCCCAGCACCAGCTTTTTGATCAGGTAAAACTGAGTGAATGTTTTTATTTTCCTACAGTCATGTGTTCCTTTTGTAGCCTGAGTTGTCTCTGAGGATGTTAACTGTACTAGACTGATGAGCATATGGAGAATTCACTGTAATTCTTAGGTTTCTGTTTGCATGATTTGAGGGAACAGAGGGAGAGGTTTATTCCATTTGGCTGCAAGACATGGAAACAAAACCTTTTTGGGTTGAAGACATTCAATCCTAGGGCTGTTTCAGTACAATGTAGCATATACTTAGGGGGATAGCACCTGGAAAGCCCATTTTGTAAGTCAGGGAAGAGATCTGGACAGGAAAGTCTTCGACATGTATATGTTTAGCATGATCTGAAATGTCATTCCAGTTTACCAGAGCTTAGGTTGGTGGGAGACGTAGAAAGGAATGTCACAGAGAAGCAATCATAGTATAGAAGAGATCAGCTGCTCCTTTCCCATGAAAAGAGCAAACATACTTATTCTTGTGGGTGTCTCTGGTTTCTGCAAAAGCAAAGGGTCTCTGAAGAATGAGAAAACCCCTTTTTTTCCCCCACTTCTCCTTCCAACAGAGTCTGCTCATTAGAACAGAAAGTTTGAGAAAATTTCCTGCAGATACTTAGCAGGTCAACTACTTTTCTCCCACCCTTGCTGGACCAGCCAGTCATTTTTCTTTGCGTCCAGCCTTGCTCATCTGTTCTCTGAATTATGTATTCTGGCAAGTCAGCACATACCCTTTTTAGTGATTCTTTATGGAAATAGATCCCAGAACTGAAAGAAGATATCAGTATCCCTGACTACTGCTGCTTGGGGGAAGGGGAAGAAGATGACATCACCATTAATGCTTGGTTTGGTCCAGGAGGCACAATCTCACCTCTTCATCAGGATCCCCAGCAAAATTTTTTAGCCCAGGTATGTACTCTAGTTACTCTAGACATGCCATTAATGCAACACTTAGAGAAAATGTTTATGGTATGCATTAGAGACAAGGGGAGCAGACAACTTGAGGAACAACCAAAGGATAGAGAACATGCAGATACTATTTTGCTCTTCTGTTGCATTTAAGCTGCACTACTGCAACTTACTACTGAATGTAATCTTGTAGACCACAAGTGTTGCTCATTGAGACAAACCATTACTTACCCTTGCTTTACAGATGATAGAAATCACAAGAAGCAGCTTTTCCAAAGTCACATGGAATTGTTAACAGAGTTTGGAAGAATGTAGAACCTGTCATGTTGTACTAAAGAGTTTCTTTTTCTGGTGTTGTGGTTTGAGCTCAGCCAATCCCAAGCCTCATGAAGCTGCTTTCTCATCCGCCAGCCAGCAGGCTGAGAATGGGGAGAATAAAAGCTAGAAACTTCTGGATTTAGGTTTAATAAGCAAAAACCATGCATGTAATCAAAGCAAAACAAATAATTGCTTGACTGTTTCCATGGGCAGGCAGATGTTCAGTCATTCCCAAGAGAGCAGAGCCCATCATGCTTAACAGTTACTGGGGAAGACAAACACCATCACTCCAAACATCTCCCCTTTCTTCTTCTTCCCCTATATAGTGAGCACAATGTCATATAGTCTGGAATATCCTTTGGTCAGTCAGTTTGGGTCACCTGTCCTGGTTGTGTCTCCTCCCAGTCTCGCAGGCACCCCCAAATTCCTTGCCAATATGGCAGTATGATAAGCAGAAAAGGTGTCAGATCTGTGTGAACTCTGCTCAGCAATAACAAAAACATCTCTGTATTATCAACCCTGTGTTCAGTACAAATCCACAACATAGTCCTATACCAGCCACTGGGAAGAAAATTAATTCTACCCCAGCCAAAGCCTGGAAAGCAAGGTTTTGAGGTGGACCTAGGTGCATACTTTAGTCCATTTCAGGTTACCCAGTAAAATATTCATGCATGCAGTGAGATAGGAATTAAAGCTTGTACTATGACATCATTTCTGCTGACTTCCTTTGGGTAGGCTTTTTGATGATGACTTTTAGTGCAGAACAACTCAAAAAATATTGGGGCCTTTTGTGGTGTGGACTGAACAGGTCAGGGGTGTCTTCTGGATCCAAGCAGTTGACTACTGTGAATCTTCGAACACTGAGAGGTGTTTTGTTTACTGAAGGAGATTGCTGTCCCATCAGACTATTAAAAAAAACCCCCAGACTTACACTTTCACATTTCTCCAGCAGGATTGTGACATTACTTTCTACTGATGGTTATTTATCGATTGAACCTTAGTTTCTCTGTCCCAGTTGCACCTTGCTAACCTGTGTTTTCACTTGAAACTGAAGCTTAATTCTGGCCTTCCTAGAATGGCTTTTTAAAACTGCTGTGCAACTCTGCATGGATTGTATTTCTCTTGTGTGCTGCCTGCTCAGCACACACGTACAGCTGCATTCTCAAAGTGAAGTACTGTCCTGTTCCTGCTGTGTAAAGCTTGAGGGGAATTTTTCTTGGTGGAAGAAAAATTTGTAGGAGTTGTTGGACTGGGAAAATATACTTCCTTTACAAACCTCAGAAACTGTTTTCTTCTTGCTGAAAAATGGGAGATTATCTGCCAGTGCTGTGAGGGTCTTTGTAATTTGAACAGCTGGTGATCTGACAGCTTTCAATTCAAATTGCCCTGCTTTGTGATGCCATTTAAACTGTGGCTGTGGAGTACAGGAAGGCACAAGCACAAGTAACAAAGTGAAATTATCCTGGCTGGTGGCTGATGCTGAGATCATAGTTTTTCCATTAATGAGAAAAGCAGTCTCTGGAGATGCAGGCTGTTGCCCATTAACTGGTGCCCACAGTCTTATAATATACAAGGTCTTAATCCAGTGAGGCAAGTAAAGGAAGGAGCTGTTAACAGGTGATGGCCGTCCCCAAAAAATTTCAGGCATTCAGAGAACTTGCTGTTGAACCAATAGCCAGCATTTTTGTCACTTCCATACATTAACAAAAATACCATGTAATACTTGGTTCTTTTGTGAGCTAATTAATATCCTTAATCTCTTGGGGTATGGAAGGCATCCTAAAAACACATGGACAGCCAGTTATATAGATCAATGCTCTAGTAGTTTAATCAGTGATAGAGAAGAGTAGGACAGGTACGTGGTACTTGTCCACTCTGTAGAATACATTTATGTGCTGTCCTTGAAGCAACAAACTCTAAGTAGCCAGTATGACAGCTTTGGTGTTGGTAAGGTCTCAGGAAATCCTGTTCTGTTATGTTATAATCCTGTTTTCTCTGAAGGAGTGTTAAGATAGAGGAAAAGCAGATTGGTTAGGAGTGGTTGGGTGCTGGGATTAGTCAGAGTACCCATAACAGGACAGTTCCCAGCAGGTACAGTCATACCTAGCACTCACAGTGGTCTGGAATGCTGGCACAAGCAGCATGAATCTTCACCCTAAACCTTCTGTTCCACTGGTGTCAGGGAGGAGTCAGCTTTGACTTGTTCACGCTGCCATATCTTGGCACCAAAAGCTTGGGAGTTCGTGCAGCGGAAGCCAGGCCCCTCGCCTTACAAATTCTCATTTCAGCACTCCCGTGAAAGAACGGGTTTAATGATGACACAGAAATAAGTTTGAGGGCTATATGGAAGCTTAGCACTCACTGTGCAAGTACCTGTGCCTGTTGATGTGAATTGTAATGAAGGTTCAGCCTCCTTATTCTCAGTTCTTATTTGCAGCTAAGTAGAGCCCAAATAATGATGTATAAATCGGGTGCCTTCAACTTTGAATTGAAAGCAATCTGGTTAAAGGTATTTTCTCCCCAAAGGTATTTCAAATTCTTATCTGCTCCAAGGGAATAGGTACTTGAATTCCAATAGCTTGATTTAACTTTTTATTATAGCAGTGTCCATTACCAACAAAGGTAATTATGTTCCTTGTAATCAGGTGTATTTTACTGTTAAATGCCAGCTATGGCCCACAGCTTTCAGTAATGTGCCAGTTAACACTGGAAACCAATTAACCAATGGAAAACATTTCTTTTATTATATACAGGTATTTGGAAGAAAGTATATCCGTCTCTATTCACCACAAGATTCAGAAAACCTGTACCCCCATGAAAGCCAAATGCTTCATAACACTAGTCAGGTAAATAGTTGCCTAAAATTTTAATATCAGTCATGTTATGTTATCAAATAATATTTGAGTAAAGACATTTCTTCTGATGATTTTTTTTTTGGTTTTTAGGTTGATGTGGAAGATCCAGACTTGGTCAAGTTTCCAAATTTCACAAAGGCTGCATTTCAGTCCTGCATTCTGATGCCTGGACAGATTCTGTTTATTCCAGTTAAATACTGGCACTACGTGCGATCACTTGAGCTCAGCTTCTCTGTTAGTTTCTGGTGGTCATAGCTCTGAAATGTAGTCAGCAGCACTAAAATTAAATTAAAAATCAGGGAAGTAGCATCTCTCAGGAGACGTTAGAGGAGCAAAACTAAAAACCAACGAACTTTTGCTAAAGCGTGGAGAAGTAGTCACAATGGGTAAGTGGAAAGATGATGCTGTAGCCACTTCATTTTGGTGAATGCTTCTAATAACTCCTAAAGAGCCTAGTCTGTGACACAGTTATTGTCCTGTGTGTGCATCCCTCAGGAACAGCCTGTTTATGGGCACTGCCAGGGCTCTGCCTGAAAAACCAGCTCAGTGTTATTTTCTACTTGGACTTAGTAACACTAAGCCCTGGAGTTAGCTAGAGAGGTGATTAAAGTTTCAATCCATTAAAAAATTAAGCTAACACCAAGCAAGGCACTAGTCTCCTGCATGGAAGAAGTTACTCATGTCCTGGTTCCTAGTAGCCAGGAGGAGCATGGCCCAGACCCAGAGGTTATTCTGTACCAGCTCAGCCTACCCCTGATGGGGATGGAAGGGGGGGGCAGGGTAAGATATGGTAATTTCTTCAGCACTTTGCAGACATAAGCTAACACTGCCCCAAGTCCAGTCCTACTGCTTCCCAATCCTTCTGTGGCAATACAGAAGGATTACAGAGCACAACTGCTCGTGACGTGGCCTTACATGAAGACAAATTCTTCTGCACCTAAAGAAGGGACAAAACACAACCACAGTGCCAGCTAGAAGTGTTCCAGCTCCAGCCCTAGGTCACAGACTCGGCCAGCTGTCTTGCACATACTGCCCTGATTTTCCCCCTGCTTGATGTGCTACAGCAGCTGTCATTTCCGTTGTGCAACTGAATTTGTACTGTCCCTGTACAAACAGGGAGCACTTGCTGAGAAAGGCTTTTTTCCAAGAGTTCAGCTGCATATATCAGCTTGCAGGACCGACTAAAACATTTGCATCTTTCATCCCCAAACATGCACTGAGAGTCCCAACCCAAGAATATGGAGAATTACAAACACAAAACAGCCTCCAAGAAAGCTGGGCAGGTATTACTGGGAACAGGAACATAAAAGATAGTTTTATTGTAAGATTCTTAGAACTTTAGAAAATGAGTGCACTGAGCACTGTTACAATAATGCAATAACGAATACAGTACAGTCTGGCTGTTCTGCCAGAGTGGGGGCAAACAGATGTCACTGACAAGTTTTACCAGCATCATCTAGGGCCCAGGGTGGAGCTCCGTGCTGAGTCTGGGAGCCCATCCGACTGACACCTGTAAAGAAAACTCAAGGAAGGTTAATGGACAACACACAAAAAACCCATAATATTGTATCACCTCCTTTTCTAAAATGCTTTGTATATTCCTCTGTTGCTGTTCAATGTTCTATTTCCCTGGACAAATGGAGGAATTCTAGAGAGATTCTTAGAAGCTTGGTATTTCCAGAAGTTTTAGTGTCACGGGTTGTGCGTGCTTCTATTCCTTCCCCCTCCTGCCCCACCTTCTAAAGATAATTATAAAAAATATGCACTAGGTTGGCTATGCCCCTGTGGCACTGTTTGGGTGCTGTGGGGGCTCAATGCCTGTGTGTGGTTTAGTGTCTGGAACACACTACTGAAGTCAGAAATAGCTGATGTTCACGGTTATAAATAATACAGACAATGCCACTGAATATCACAGCCCATTTCCTAGTATTATTGCAGTCAACTTTTTTAAAAATACATTGCTTGGTACCTGGGGTGTCACAAGACCAGAATTCATTGCACTTGGGACAGCGGGGTTCAGTCTGGCCTCTGAAGTACTTTCTGACACAAGGTAAATGCATTACAATTCCACAGGATTCACATACTTGGCTCTGAAATCAAGGAATGTTGATTCATAAAATCTTTCTGAACTGTCCTTCAATTTAAGAGAAAGTTGTTACAAAGAGCAGCAGATATGCAACACTTTGTTCCAAAGAATGGTTCCCACAGTAAGTGTGATTGACTCAACAGTCAGATCTGGTAAATGGTAAAAGGAAGTATTTTTCTGTAAATTAGGAAATGCTATTTCCCTATACGGACAAGATTTAGCTTGAAAAAGAGTAATTTCAGTGCAATAAAGGAGACTTATTGGGATGGACAAAGTAACATGGAAGCATGTTAGTTGGGCAGATCAGAAGATGCAGGCTCAAAGAGCAAGAAAATTTAGCAGTTTTGGAATAGGAATCCAGGCTGCAACTACTTAAGCAAGATGGAACAGGTAAGGTCCCAGCTATCAAACACAGTGCTTCAGCATGCTCTACATAGCACACGTTCCTTCTGAGGGCCAAACACAAGCAATTCCTGAATTCAAGTCCCAGGACCAAGAACGAATGTGTCACACGATGACATGCATTGGCCAGGCCCAAAGAGGACACTGCTAAACCTCTTCCAGCATCAGGACTTCATCTCTGACATGCTGGTTCGGAAAGCCAGACAGGAGTGCACTTTTCCAATTTTATACTTGGAGACACTGCTCCAAGACAATTTTATTTCTAAAGACAGAAAATAAAACACCTAAAATTAAAAAACAAAAAGAAGTTTTTTTTATAAAATGCATGAGCACCATAACCAGATTACAAGACCAAGATTATACCCAAGGGAAAGCATCACAAACCTCAGCTATGACCATGCAAGTCCATCAGCTGAGTTGCTAAAACATGTTACCTGGATGGTGAGGCTGTGACAGATGTAACATTTCCTTGCCACATCCTGGTAGTTGCTGAGAATGTACTGTTCCATATCAATGATGCAACGGGTATGCAGAGTATATTCTCCATTTTTCTAAGAAAACAAGTGTTGAGATGAATTTCTTTTAATTCCTTTTATGTTTTTTGCCTTTGCCAACCACCTGTTAATAAGCCAGTTTTTTCTACAGTCATGACACCAACGTGCTGGTACAATGCAATGCCAGAACACTTTTGAAATAGCAGAACTCCTTTGTTTAGAGGAGCAGAATAAAAACCCCACACCTTCAACAGAGATGTCGTCCTTGGAAATCATAGATGGGCAAGCATGCACTCCTTTACAAAGGCATGCTGTTTTGGGATCCTCCATTTATATGTCAGAGGAAATTCTCCCAGCTTTCAACACAATCTAGGCATTTCCTGCTTGATGAATCTTTGGAAATATTTGCCAAATCAACTTAAGGTTTAAGTAACTGTGTGGCAGCAGGTTGGAGATCTGTGATGCAATGACTCCAGCAGAAAAGGGATTAAGGTCTCACTTGGCAAGCAACTGCAGTGTCCACATGGTCAGTGCACCATGGTCCTCATGGTGAGCTCATCTCCACTGCTCCCTCATAAAATAAAACAAGTGTAACCATGTGCACAATGGCCCACACATTTCTGGTACAGGAGTTTTCAACATACCTTGCTCCTTTTTAGGAAATTCTAAATGCAACAAACAGCACTGATCACTCTGAAGAGCTTTCCCCAGCTCTTGTTCCAGGTTGAAGGATACTGTGCTTTTGTGTACAAAGGGTGTCTGTGCGTCACTGGGCAGGACTGGACACACAAACCCACCTGGCTCAGGCACAAGAAGCTGAAGCCTTATGGTCCTGTACAGACCTACCCAAGGACTTTTTCCTTTTAAGTCTTCTTCCTTTTCTGCAAAATCACTGGAGCAGCAAGAAGCACAGGCCCCATAAGACCATTTTTGCCATCATTCATGCAAGCAGAGCTCCAGTCTCAGCTACCACATCTGCAAGAAGGTGGTAGCTGGACCCATTGAACTACGAACACTTGAATGCCATTACCTCAGAGAGCCACTTATCCTCCACAAAAACTTTCAGCACTTGTTCTGCTTCCTTTTTCTTCATTTTCTTTGTCTTAAGTTGGTCAGCCAAATTTAAAATATCTGTCGATGAGGCAAAGCCATTTTCTGATAAAATTATTAGGTCCATCTACAGGAAGAAACATTACTAAGTATCAGAAACACTGCAGTTAGCAGACACACCTTACAGTAATGTGCTAATGTAAATTTTTTTTTAGCATCCATGTATGTGAGAGATACTACAGTATATGGCTTGAACCAGAACTGTAAAACAAAGGCCAAAAGCTGAAACAATCATTGTCCCCTTCACAGTCTGGATCTTTGCCAAGAAAACGTTTCCACAAATAGAAGTATATGTGCTGCCTAAATGAAGCTGCGTTCAGGGACCCCTGGACACACTCGGTGGTGACAGATCCATTTCTTTTTATCTGCTCTTTGTCAAAGATCTTTTGAGGAAAAACCTCAATAACCACAGACGAATGTTTAGATGCAAATCAGCAAATCCATTTTGTATGTTACTAGCATTAAAAACTACTGTATATTACAAAACTACTGAAGCCAGTGAAAAACTCAGCAATCATGACTGAAAATCGTGAAGAAAGTTGTTTGTGTAACTAACAGTAGGCATGTTGAGTCCCTCACCCCTAGGAGCCCTGCCTGCCCCGCCCATCTGATCTCAGATAAACAGCTAAAATGGCAACTACTTCCTCAACCACATCTCCATTTTCATTCATTTTAAGATGACACCTTCACAAATTATATGATTTATTAAGTGATCACTGACATACTTACTATTTTTCTGAACAATTCTAATTCAAGTTCTGTATAGTCAGATGCCATTCTAGTTACTTCAGTTTCCACCAAATTCACCTACAAAAAAACCAAACTGATATAAAGTGCTGATGTAGTTTCATACCAGAAACTGTAAAAATCCCCCTGAGGTTAAGAATATATCATCTTACAATTAACATAAATGTTAGTTCTTTGGGGGCACTTGATGTATTCAAGTTTTCTTTACAACCCCTCATCTTCTAGCCACAAATTCTCCACAGCTGCCTCTGCCCAGACAAAGCCATGGCACAACTCAAACTCCCAGAACTGAGACAGAGTGCTGCAGCAGAGCTGACACATCACAGGTGCTGCACAGGTCTGGTGCTAGGCAGCAGCAGGGACTATGTTCTCAGTCACCTTTTTTTCACTGCCAAAACCAGCTGCCCATGTTTTCTACTCTTACTGCACAGAAAACTGATGCTGGACAGCTCTCTCTGTTTTCTAGTTAAAAAACTGTCTCAGGAAGGAAAGTCTCCTGTGGCAAAGGAATCTCACTTCAGCACTTAAGCAATGTTTATGCTAAGTAACTCCAACACTGCTGTCATCCTTGCTGCCATGTCTTATTCCCACACACCTGGGCTGTGACAGTTTATCCTGCAGCAGCTCCTGCAGCCACTGCCAGCCCCACACAAACACAGCACAGCAGATACCTACTACAGCATAATGTGCTCTGCCATCGTCCTCCGAGATTCCCTTCCTGATCTGCATAAACAAAGGCTGCAAGTGGCTGTTAATGGTGCTGATGAAATCGTCCAGCTTATCGTGTGCATAGTAAACTGAAAATGAATGAGAAAAAACACAAACAGCTACTCATCAGGCAGATCTTTTCATGTGAAACATTCTTCCCCAGGTAGAAGTGCTAAAACTGTAAGGCAGGATTCAAACGTGAATTCAAACTGTTCTATTCAGCAGACATGTAATTTCTTTGTGCTGCTGTTTCATGGCCTTCAGAGATGCTCAGCTCCTTTAAAATCAGCTGACAGACTCCAGACATTCTGCCTTGTGGCAGGGAACCCATGGTACTAATCCAGTAATTACAGTGACTTGAACTAAGCTGAATTGAAAATAAAACATGACTGGAAAAATTATGCACAATAGAAAAATACACTGACTTGAATTCCTTTATACACAAGGGATTTCTTGTTCCCGTATGCTCCGTTTCACTAATTAATGGTATGTAAGTGATCAAGTTATATATAAGAAAACCTAAAATTCTAGTGTTGTAGAAATCAAGCAAATACTAGCAGCAGTTTTATCATAGACATAATTAAGATGGACTTTGCAGTCATTCTGTGGAAGAGCATACAATGGTTCTTAACCGCACGGCACCAGCACAACCCTCACATCCATCCAAAACAAGATTTTGTCAGTGACAATGCAACCTGTTGCCTTCATGAGGCTATGGTTTAAGAACCAGAGCTAAGTACCAGCTCCTAATTTTAGATAAATTATTCATGTCTCAAAAATGCAACCAGTTATCACGAGATTAATCCTGTTCTCAGTCACAGGAGTCCCTCGCTCGTGTAACAGCACTGGGCCAAGGTCCTGCTCACAAACCCTGTTCTGGCACCATCCAGAACAGTGCCAAACTGCACTCATAGGATGCTCCTGCCCAGGAGTTCCTGACTCTGATATACAAGATTCCTTCAGTGAACAAAGCCAACAAACTGCCGAGTACGTACAATATTTAAGTATAATTTTGCCACCTGCTTGGCCCCTGTCAGCAGGAAACACTGCACACAGTAGTCAGGGAGCTTTAGTGACAGATCTCAGAGGGGGTAAAAGATTAAAGATAACAGAATACTCTTTTGTATAGCTATACAAAAGCTATATATAGCAGCTATAGCATTTTAATGTGACATAAGTGGCTGTTCCAGTAGACCTTATGTGGGGAAAAAAAGGGATAAAAATTCTCCATAAAAAATGAACAGGGGCTAGAGAAGACCAAAAGTTGCGCTTCACAGTTTTCACATCTAAGTAGGCCAGGTTACAGTTCTGACTCAAGAGACATGCAAAAGGCCACTTCATTCTGACCTTACATCTATGCATAGGTAGGTACAAATTCACAGAAAACCAGAAGAGTCCCTGCAGAGTGAGTAGCATGGTGGCATGGCTCAGGGACACTCCTAAGCCTGGCAGGAGCACAGCTTCCAGGACTTGGAATGAACAATACAGGGCAGGTGAGGTGGGAAGAAAGCACACCAATTAACCAGGAAACCTCATCTCATCCTCACCAAAATGTTTTTGCAGCAGTCACTTCTCCCACAGCACCTCGGAGAAATGACTGAAGTGCATTTACTTAAAAGCATTCACTATTGTGAAGTACTTCCAGTGTCAAAAAATACTTTTGAAAAATCATTTATATGTATAACCTATAAATAACAACCCTGATAAAATAAAAAGTACTATATACAAATCTGGCCTGATTAGAAGTTAAGTTTACTCATTGCTGTACTATTTTATCTTTCAGGAAAGAGAGGGAACATATCTTTACAGTCTTTTAACTTTTTTAGCTGGTGCATGCCCTCCAGAAATCAAATTATTTGTAAGCTGCACCCAGAAAAACACCTAGTTCTTTCATCACCAAGACAGACACACCTTTATCAGTTTCACAGCAGTACTGATGTAATTTCCTGGCCTCTGATCCTTCTGTTATCCCATTAGATATCAGAATCTGCAAGAATCGTCGATGAGCATCGGTCATCCGAGCTGCCATCACAGTGTTTCACCAGGCTTCAAGTGCTGCAGGAGGTTTAAGCTGGAAATAATGCACATGTTCATGAAAATTAAGAACACAACAGTCCAAGTGTACACAAGATTTCTATTAAAGTCTATTACACTGAACGAGGGCAAAAAAAGCAGATCTCAAGGTAGTCCTCAGAATGCAGGAGTGACCAGCTCTGAGGTTCTGGAATGGTGCAAGAGGTAAAGTCCAACTAGTTTCAGCTACAGAAAAGAACAACGTAGGCATTGTGCTGTTGTCACCCAAAATCGAGACTAAAACTCCTTCTTGACACCAATGCAGTGTTAAGAAGCGAGCAATACTCTACTGCAGCACCGGACACACAGGGAACGACTCTGGCGCAGGGGGTGCACAGCAGCGCTGCAGCGTGCGCTCAGTCCCGGCCGGGGCTCCCGGGGGTCTTTCGGCGCTCCTGGTGGTCACTGAGCCCCTCAACTGCGACAGGGATGTTCCCTGGCCGGGGTGGTTTCCATCAGAGCTGCACCGTGTGCCGCTGAGCAAACCGGGCCGGGCCGGTTCCAGCGGGTACGAGCGGGATCACAGAGCGCCCAACGTCCCCCAACCGCTACCAAACCTCCACGAACGGGCACCCCGCGGAACCCGCGACACCGGCGGCCGGGACCCGAAAATAACAGCTGGGTGACAAACACAACCCGGCATCCTGTTACACGCAGCTCCGGCTCCCTGCCCTGAGCACGGCCAATCAGAGCGGGTGGCTTCGGACAGAAAACAATCCTCTACGGCTGGAGCGCCCGACGTGATTAAAGGAGCTCAGGAAATTTCCAGAGCACTGCACCAACCGACCGCGCGCTCCGGCCGCGCTCCGGCCTCGCCGCCCGCGCCTCCCCAGGCCACGCGCAGCCTGCGGAGGCGATGGCCCGCGAGCCCTCGGCCCTTCCGGGACTCACCGGGACTCACCGGGACTCCCAGCACGGCACCACCCCCGTCAGCCACCCGCCGCACCTGCCCGTGCTCGCCCGCTCGGCCGCGGCTGCGCGCGCCCGCCCACCACGGATGGCCCCGCCCCGCTCCGGTCCCGCTCCGGTCCCGCTCCGTTCCGGCCCCGC
>JAOTQP010000724.1:16148852-16296782 GCA_026413545.1 Cichladusa arquata
CTCCCTCTCCCTCTCCCTCTCCCTCTCCTCTCCCTTCCCTCTCCTCTCCTCTCCTCTCCTCTCCTCTCCTCTCCTCTCCTCTCCTCTCTCACTGAGAGAATCGTGAGGCTTTGAAATAAAAGCTGGTGTACTACCTGGGAGCCCTACAGGTATAAACAGAACAGCTGAAACTTGCAGGCAGCAAGAACTCTGTCCAGACGTGAAAGTTAGAAAATTCCAAAAGCATGAAAAGAGGGGACCAAAGGGTTGTGTCTTAACAATGTGCTGCTGAACAAATATTATCCCTTTTTATACTGAAAGCAAAGCCAAAAGCATATTAGTTAGCATGACTTCACCTACAAATTTACCAGAATTTTAAATGCATCACGTCCATTTGCTTATTAAAGCTGGTAGCTTTATCTTAGGCATTAAGCAGCTACATTGGTAAAATCTTAGGGACACTTGCTATTTTTAAGTCTGAAAGGAATTATTTCATCTGTTTTCAATTTATCTAGACAGTTTTGCTATGCTTAGGGATATAAAAGCTGCATTATTTTCCTTCTCCAAAGTTGTTCTGGTTGTATCATGATTAGGTATGTGTTCTACAACTTCTAATTATTTAATGTTTTAATGAATCTGCATTTTTTTGGAGCAATGCTCAGAGTTCTTTGATAAATTTTTTTAAGAGGATGATATTCAGATTATCAAAGTACTGGTGATGCAACTTGGGGAAAACATTTTAGTCAATAGATTGGGCACTTCATTCTTAAATTCTTTTACTTATCTGAGTGGTATTGTAGGGCTTTGCTGACAGTGTCACTGATTTTGGTCTAGTACTTGCCCTTTTTTACCCTTTACATGCTAGCAACTTTTCTAGTAGCTAAAGAGAGTAGGTCCATTGCCAATGTCAGTCCCATATCCTCTGTAATCAAAATTTTTCAGAAAAATCTTCTAGCTCATTTGTATTCTCTTTATTCTACATGTCTCTTCCATGAGATAATTTTAGGTGCCAGAGGTGGGAAGCAGGTACAGCAGGAGGTCTGAATTCTAACATGTAGCAGGCTGGTAGGAAAAACAACACCTTTACCTTAACTGAGACAGGAATGTGAGCTTATCATGTTTCCTGTTGGCAGAACTGCAGCACAGTTTTTCCTGCTGAACCTCACCATTGTCAATAATGGCAAGACTCCCAAGAGCTGCACCATATACCCTGTGGATCCTTCTTTTTTCATATACAGCAAATGAAGGTATGTTCATCAATACTTTAAATTATTATACTGAAGTTTTTCTTGACAGCATTTTTCCACGACCACTAGGTAACGCTGTTACCACTAATTAACTGTTATAAAATTGTTAACTTCAAATGTCAGAAATATCTCTGTACTAGAAAAAAAAAATTTGTGAGTTTTTGTTTTGTTTTGGTTTTTTTTCTATTGACTTTTTCTGTGTGGGCAAGAAAAACTAGAAATTTGCAGGAAGGGGAAACAGGTTTGGAAAGCTATGGCATCCTTCCCCAGTGCCTGGTATGCCCTGGGTAGGTCTCTGTGAGCCAGGTCTCTGTGAGGGAAGATAAAATGAAATTAGGTACTTTCAGCAAAAAAGCTTGGGAGGAATAATATGAAATTTAGGGACCCGTTGGAAGGAATAAACCTGTGCAGCAGGAGTGGCTGAAGGACAATGACCTTGCAGGATGTGAATAGTTGGCAACTGAGTCTTGAATTTGCAATGTAAATGACCAGCATGGTGACTTGGTAATGTACTGGGCCATGTACCCAAAATTTGGTCTCTAGAAGAAAACCTTCTAGCAGAATCCCGTTGGAAATTCTCAGCAAATCCTAATTAATAGGATTCAAAAAACCAATCAAAGCTATTTTTAATTTTTACAGGAGATTGACATGTAAAGAAGAAAAGGATTTACATTTGTACAGCTTCTGCAAGCAATGGGATATAATGTTATTATTTACCTGTGAAAGAGAAGTTAAACATCAGAAAAGCCAAATAATTGTCTTGGATGATAAAAGTATTAGCTATTTCTGGCTATTTTCTAATGATCACATTCCAGGGTCCAGTAACAGGGTTGGCACACTGTTAGTCCAAATAGCAGTGTGACCTGACTGTGTCCCAGCTCCTCCTCTGCTTTTCTGAGCATCACTCTTGTGGAGCACATTGAAATAAAGGACAGTGAGGCTGGAAGGGACACTGAGGTTGTGGATTCTATTTCTGCTTCCAGCTCTTACAAAGATGTTTTGACCAGTATATTCTATTTTTTTGCTTAGATACTGCCAGTGAAAATAGTTATAACCTGGAGCACTGGGTGCAGGGACTCTGGGCTCTCCTGCAGCTCCTCAGTGCCCGGCTCTGCCTGACTCAGTCTCTCCTCGTCGTGAGCTGTGGCAAGTAGGAGACACAACAGGAAGCTGAGTGGAATCAAGTGAAGGCGTGTACTGGAAGAAAGCCTGTGGCAGGAAGATCTGGCACTGGGGAGCTGCCCTGGGGAGGCACAGGGTGTGTGTTTGGGGAGCTTAGAACCACTGTAGGTAGAGCACGAGTTCATGACTGTGAGCAGTGATCCTGGTCCAGCTCTGTTAATTATCTGCATTTTGGCTTTTGAACTTTTTGTATTTAATAGGTGGGATGATGCTGTTTTGTAATTTAATGTTGATGTGTTTTAAATAGAGCTATTGGAATTGGGTTTTCTGTTCTTCGAAGTCTCTGTTGGCTGAGATTTGCCTTTCTATCTCAATATTACACTGCAGACTCTTCTCCTAAGACCATAGACATTGTCTCCAGAAAGGTGGAGACAGTGGGTGCCCCCTTTCCATTTATCCAGACACAAAAAATAACTATGTTTTCACTTAATTTATAGGGGTGTGGCAGCTTTGTTTAGATGGAAAAGTTAATATTTTGGCTTAGTTCAACACAGTCTTCTGATTCTCTTGCTTCTCATTGTATGCTGCTTTCCCCTAGTTATGACTGCAGGACACGTACAAGAATTTGCATGCTTCACTGACTATGACAAAGAGCTGGTTTGTCACTGGAAGGTGCCTGCACAAACCAATTGCTCCAAAGAATTCCTGCTCTACTACAGCAAGGAAACTTCTTCTGTGTTGTAAGTATTTAGTAAGATGTTACCCTGCCATTGTTAGAGCTTCATGTATCCTACAGCCACTACTGGCTTCAATTCCCTCCCTCTACTGTGGGTGTCCAGGACCAAATGCACTTCAGATTATTCCTCTTAAAGTAAAATGGATTATTTCCTTTGAAGTAAAATGGGTTTCTGCAATTAGCAGCACACTTTGTTCAGTGCTCTACTCTTCTGTAGAGCTTTCTGCTCTCTTAGTACAGAGGAGGGATCAAGTGCTACTGGTAGGAGTGGTAGGGCTCTTAGAAGTTTACAAAACCTTAACTTCATGCAGAATTTTACCTTCTTCATGAGAAATCTTCTTTGATTCACTGGCCTTAGGCTGTGTGAAAGATACTTTCAGCTGGAGCCCAGGTGATTGTCTGCATGCAGTCTCCATGTTCAGGCACAGACTTGTTCCTGTTCTGAGCAGGGCCAGTCATCATCTCTTACAAAGGAATTTGGGTTCTCCTGTTCTCACTGCATGATTTCCCCACACTAGCATTCAAATAACCTTGCTCATACACTGCAATAAACCCGTTCCTGTACCTGTCCCTTTAGAGGCTGAAGAGTGACCAAGGGTGGTATTTGGGATCAATCCTTAGGCTTTGTCAAGTTTTAAATTTGTGCAATACAGATATCCAGGGAGTGGCTAGGGAGGGTGGGTTGTTTGGTGATCTCAGTTTTGTTTTGGAAACATTTCTGAGCACTGATTTGTCTCAGTTTTGATTAGTTATGTGTTGGGAAACTTGATTTCACCTTTTCAAGGATATAGTGTGTCACAGTCTTTTAAACATCACATAATTTTGTACCTGTTTTTCAGAAACATGTGTGTTCCTGAGAATGAAAAAGACAGTTTAAGGTGCACTTGTACAATATATCCAGATTATTTTGTATCAGGCCTCACATATATTCTAGCCCTACAATTCAATGGCACTGTTACGTGGAATTTCAATGTTACACCAGCCCTTGTTGGTAAGAACTTGTTTACTTTGTCACTGGTACATGTAGTTCCAGGCTTTGCAATCCTAGCTAACTTCTCATTCCTGTCACCAGAACAGTTTTTGCTTGTCAGAGGTGCAAAGTGTTGTGGTAGTTTAAATGCGAAATGCATTTGTTTTAGAAACTTGATTCTGGATTAGATGCTTAAGGAATTAATGTAAGTAGGTTATCTTTAGTGCATTTTACTTGTGGCTTACAGGACGAAGAGGAATCATGCTACTTTCAGTTTCTAGAAAGAAACTTGGTTATTCCTGCTGAAATTCCTCCCATTCCTGTCTCTGTCATACTCTGATCTTTCATGCTAGTTGAATCGTGCTACACGAGCAGAGGATTTTTTACAGTAATTGCTGCTGGATTTTAACAGCCAGTGCTAAAAAGTTAACGAGACTGCTCCTAAACAGGAGAGTGCAGAGACAGTTCATGTTTCTGCCTAGGCCCCCAGTTTGGTCAGAACAGTGTGCTTGTTGGTAACCTGTCACCTTAAACACTCAGAAAAACCATTTTCATACCTTAGGCAGGCTGAAGAGCTGGTTCTTTTCAGAATAGTTGATTGATGCTGCTGCTTGTCTGCCAAATAAGCAGAAGTCCCCATCGATTTCCAAGAGACAGGGAGCCAGGACAGCTTGGCTGTGGCATTGGAGCCCTGTGCCCACCCAGCCTCACAGCTGCTGCTGTCAGGGCACAGGTTGTTCCCTTTTCTCCAGGCTCAAAGCTGCATCCAGTGCAGCAAGAGGCCATGCAGTTCAGCCAGCTTGAGGAATCAGTGCTTGTTAATGAATACCCTGAAGTTGCTCAAATTTGGCCTCTCTATTCTTGTGCTACAGCATAGTGAAAAGGGCTGAGTGCATTGACTGATGATAATGCATTGACTGATGATAATCTGGTCTTTGGCAAATGCTTCTCTCTCTGCTTCTCTCTGTCAGTGCTCTCCCATTACCCTGTTGTGTACTTTTTAACATACAGTTAAGCCGAGGGCCCCCAAAAATCTTGCCATTGAGAAAGCTGAAAATGGTAACTTCAATCTGAGTTGGGAGGAGAGCCACTCTCGTTCATCCTTGCTCTCTGGACAGCCAGTCATCTATGAAGTGAAGTACTGGAGGAAGCAGCACCCGACAGAGGTAAGACACACCCTGTCTCTTCCTTTTCTGTCTCCGGACCTTTAAGGTTTAAAAAGTCCTCTAGAAAATCACTTCATGAACAATAGTGTAAGGGCCAGCAAGAGCAAGTCCCACAGTGTTCCTGATTACACACTTGCCACAGTTCACTTTGCCCCCAAGGTGGTTCAGCTGGATGTCAGAGGATTGAAACTTCTGCCTGCTGCCCCAAAACGGTCTGCTGCTTGCAGTAGACAGGGCAGAGATTGAAAATGCAACGCTTTTGTTCCCCGAACTTCATTTGCTCCTTAGACATCAGGAAGCTGGAGGTTGGTGGCTCTGTGGGGCAGGTGAGGCACTTCAAACACCCTTCTGAATAATCCAGCATTTCTGGGCTAGGCTGCTTCTGTAGCAGAAGAAGGTGCATGGTGGAGGTAACAAGTGCCACCTGCTGATGGCGTGAACTGCAGATCACACACAATTATTTGTTTGTTCATCTGGGAAAGGTTACTGGGACACATAACACTGCTGGCATTTAACTGCTGTCACTAGCCCCTCACCCTATAAAGAAATCAGAGTGAATTTCCTCACTTTCTTTTCAGGTTTCTGTTAAAGCAATTAACTACCAGGCAAAAAGCTTTGAGATTACTGCCAGCTCCTTGAAGAGAGGCTACGATTATGTTGCAAGTCTCAGGTGTAACTACATGGACTTCCCAGCCTACTGGAGTGAATGGAGTGAAGAAGTTGAATTTCACTATGGTAATAGTGTCAGAAATAGCAGCTTGGTAAAAGGATGGTATATAGCCTTACATACTCTCTTGGAGGAGAGTTATGGACCCATGATCTTCATCATTTTGAATGTAATGTGAATGCATCTGTAAAGGCTTCCAAAAACTCTAAACATAGATAGGCAGCTCCTTGGGAAACTAAGGAAGAGAAGACCAAGGGAGGTTGGATTGCTTAGCCTTGTGGAAAAAAGGTTGAAAGGAATGTGCTTATTCTTTATAAATATTTCATGAGTAGACAACAAGGAAGCAGAAGAGATATTTGAACTAAACAGCAACATCGATGTGAGAGCAAGTGGGTATAAATGAACAAGATATATCTATACATAAATAGATATATATAGCTATATAGCTATATATATATGTGGGCTGCAAATCAAGCAGTATTTTAATAGAGGTGTGATATTTTATAAAAATCCCTGAAGAGCAGCAGGGAGAACAAGAAACATAGCTGCACTACAGTGGCAATGATAATGCCATTTTAGCACTGTGTGACAGGCCTTGTGCCCGAGGGGCAGCAGTGGCCTTGCAGCACCTGTGGGCTCTCCCATCTCTGCCCCAGAGGCTCTGAGCACAGCACCTGCCATGTCCAGGCTCTGAGCACAGCTCCTGCCACGTCCAGGCTCTGAGCACAGCTCCTGCCACGTCCAGGCTCTGAGCACAGCTCCTGCCCCAGAGGCTCTGAGCACAGCTCCTGCCCCAGAGGCTCTGACACACCACCCACCACGCTGCAGGCAGCTCTGGGGCTCTGCTGCTTGTGTGCTGGGTGCATTAGTTTACATCCTTTAAAAGAGGATTTTTTTTTAGGTTGCAGAAGAGAAGCAAATGATTTGGCTGTGCCAGTGCTTGCATTTAGATGCACATTCACATGTAAATATTGGCTTGTTTTACAGATTACCCAGTGAAGGCTGAAGACATTCTGCAGATGGCTGTGCCCACATCCTGCATACTGATCATGGCAGGATCTGTAATTTGTTACTTCTTTTTCAGCAAGTAGGTATCCTGCTTGTTGCGGAGTTTATAGAGTAATGGTTTATAAGGATATCAGTGTAGCTGTTGATTAGCTGAATGTCTGGTAGCACAGAAATCTCATGTTTTGGGTTTTCTCAGTGCTTTTATCTAGCTGTCTGTGAGCAGAGATTTTATAAACACAAGTCAGTTGCACTGTGTCATTTTCTGAATAATCTTTATTAATCTTACCAGAAAAGGCTTATTGTAGTAGAGAGTTGTCAGTTTTGGACCCTAATCTTCGCTGGAGTTCAAGTAATGATGGCTAAATACCTTTATTTCTTTCAATATTTTTGAATGGTGATGTGAAAGTGAGGTCCTGTCTATTTCCCACATGATTTTAAACACGATTAGAGGAACAGGTGACTGTCATTGTGCAAAGCAGTGACATACCAAACATACAAACATCTTTCCACTGGTTTAATGAAAAGCAGGAGATGCCCAAAACAAACACTTTCTGTTGCTGCAATGCTGATGCCTAAAAGGGAAGGGAGAACAGAAGAGAGAAGTGTACACCGATTAAGCTCAAGTGCAGTCAAAACAAGTAATTTTCATTCTTCCCTTGCAGGGTGAAGAAAGAATGGTGGGATAAAATCCCAAATCCAGCAAAGAGCCATTTGGTTGCAAAAAATGTCAAGGTAATTTAAAAGCTTTGCAAAAAATACCTTTTCCTTATCATCAGAAGTAGAATATGTAATAATTTCTATTGTCTGTCTAGTGTAAAGAATACTAAATACAGCTCTTATGCATCCTAAATCTCATTTGTATCTTTATTAGTTTTCAGTTTCGTGCCACTTTGATGAAATTAAGTTCCCATTCCATGACTTAAAGCAGAATCATATGGAACAACAAATGTAAGTAAGATTAAAAAAAATCCCTCTACTTTACAGCATAAAATTGTTTCCTGTATCATAAACATTAACTGTCCTTTCCTTTTGACTTCCAAAAACAGAAGTTGCAAGAACTGTCTGGCTCAAAGTTTGTCAAGCCAAAACTTCAAGGGAAAAGATAACATCAGAAATGTTGAGAAATCTTGCAGTTGCCACAGCAAGTCTGGAGAGTGGTTGCCAAAAGGCAGCAGTGCAGTTTTAACCCCTGATACAATACCAGTCGAAGAGTGTGTAGAAATCTGTGTGTGTTTAACAGACAGTGAAACTGAGAGCCAAGAAGAAACTGGCAACCAGATCACGGTGTTGGAGCCTTGTGAAGGCAGCATTGGTGCTTTCAGAGAGCACAATGAGTTACTGGCTAACATGTTTGATGCACTCCTGGCAGATGAAAATAACATGCAAGACAATAACAGCCCAAGCATCCCCACAGCTGAGAAGAAAACCTTAAAGAACATTGGGTCAGAAAATCCATTACAGCAAAATCCAAAAGAAAGTCCAGCCCAGAGTCTGCAACCATGTGATATTTCTCATACAGCTCCCCTTTTCACCAGAGCCTCTAAAGATGACTACAATTGTAGTACAGCCAGCAAAGAGTCAGAACTATCAGAAGAATCCTTTGAATCTGGCTATCAGAGCTCCAGTATAAATTCTGCTTCTCTGGATGCAAGAGATCTTCAACAAATGGTTCATCAAAGCCTTTTTCTGTGTGGTTCTGAAAGTGAGCTTGACTCTTGTGTCCTGATCCAGGAGTCTACAGATAAATCATTGTCCAGAACCAATACAGACAGAATGAGCAGCCCTGCAGACAAGAGTTTTGACAGCTTTGTGTCTGCGTCCATGGGCTTGTGTGGTTCTGGCTACAAGAGCTGTGACACCCTTTTGTCTCCATCCCCAGAGCCCTGTGGCTCTGCCTACAGGAGCTTTAATGTGCTGGTGTCTGCAGGCAAGGAGCCCAGCAGCTCTGCATACAGGAGCTTCAGTGCCCTGGTGTCCCAGTCCGTGGCTGGCAGGGGCCTGGCTCTGGCCCTTGCAGGTGAGCCCTCCTCCCTGGCAGGTGCCCCAGAGATGCCCCAGTGCAGCTGCAGAGGTCAAAGTGCTGAGCCTGCCAGCAGCCCCACGTGTCCCAGCAACTGCAGCTCCCCCAGCACTGAGCTTGGCGTTCCAAACACACGTGCAGAACATACTGATTTTCTGTCTTTCTCCACACATGCAAGTGGAGGTGCTTCAGCTTTTCTTTCAGAGGAAGAAACGCATAAGCGAATAATATATCAAAATGTTCAAAGGAAAGCAAATACAATTTGTTAGGGATGAAATGTCAAGATTTAAACAGCAGAGGAAGAGCTGCAACGGAGCAAAATGGAAAAGCTTTAACCCTTCTGGTAAAGTAATGCAAGAGGGTGGTGATAACAGACTAAAATACTGACTTGCACTGCCACTCACACAACCACTCGAGGGAACTTGGAGATGCAGGGGGAAGTGAAGAGGTGCTGGAGCATGCAGATGGGGGTGGGGGCTGTGGCTCAGCAGTCAGCTCACCAGCATGGCTGGACAGTACTGGGCTAAACTTAGAAACTGCAGAGCCCCTGGAGCTCCATGGCTCAGACAAGGTGTTACCTTGTCATCTTGTGAGTAACTCCTCTCCTGATTCTCACACCATTCACAATGTGTGGGGACCCCAGACGGGCATTTGCAGTTAAAAAAAAGACGAGTAGAACTGTTAATGGAAAACAGCAGGAAGAATGAGAAAAAAATGAAACTTGTGCAAACCCTTTCCCAAGAGGATAACTGTTATATGGAGGTAGCCTAGCCACATAGTTCAGCCACTAGACTGAACCAGTCTTTGGAAATAAACTGTATGGCAAGTTGAATTGTTTTTTCAATCGTGACTGAAGTGAGGGCTGCTGCAGGTCAGCCATGGTTCATTGGGTTGTAGCACTCCTGCCTGCCTGGGACTGGCAGCTGGGACAGGATGCAGAGCCCTGGGACAGCTGGAGTTAGCACCCAGCAGTGGCAGCCACAGCTCTGCAGGGACAGGGCCAGAGCTGGTGTCTCCACCTGTGAGCAGTCTCTAAAAGGGAGCAGCAGCTGCAGGAAGCAGGAGTTCCTAGTACAGCTTTTGTGGTTATTGTCCTGGCTGTGTGTTGCTTGGGAAGCACACAAAGGTGATGTGAAATGTGCTGACACACCTGAAAGTGGGATATAGGTCTGGGTCCAAAGGGAAGGTAATTGATTTATCACACAGCTTCCATAACTTACTTATTTTGGGTTCCATAACTTACTTAAGTCCTGTGTGTTTAGCACTGGCATGGGGTGTATGTTTCTATATCTGCTCAATTAAATAAAGATTTTTCTATACCTGCTCAATCAAATAAATGAAATAAAGATTACTATCATTTGCACTTTCACAATGCTATTATTGGTGATTAGTTTCTTATCTTGTAGAAACAAGCAGTTACTTCAGCACTTGTAAAAGGAATTGGGGATTTCTAAGCAGTGTTCCTTCCCAGAAAGATTATCCAGGGTGTGGTCCAACACTCTACCTTCATGGAATTTTTTTTTTTTTTTTGCTTCTTGTTCTTGTCCAGTCAGAATGGGACTTACCCTGCACCTTTAAGGCAGTATGTACTTCTTGTTGAATAATTATTCAAGAAGTTCTGCTGACAACTTCTCTACAGCATAATTATATATTTCAGTATGGTAAATTCCACCTTAGTATGTTGGCAGCTGCATAAAGCAGTTAAAACCCGTTAAGTAGTGGAGTTATTCTATTGAGATGTATACATTTATTCTCATTTAGAAAACTCTATTTGTATTGACATTCATAAGAAGGGAAACCATAATGCTAAGCACAGCAACTGGTGCTGCAAATCTCTCTTCCAAGTTGGTAAATTAGTAGAGACATCTACGTAGGGACACCAGTGGTCCTTTCTTTCCATTCTACTCCTGTTCTCTCTCTTGTATTCTTTGTGAAATCCTCCATGAAGGCTTGTGCTTGGCTGGAGGGGTCTGCTCAGGCCAACTTTGCTGCAGCACGTGCCTCTCTGCTGAGCCCCAGCTCCATTCTGCCTTTCCCTGGCTTTTCCCTTCCACACAGCCTCGCCCCCCTGTCTGCACATTTCTGTGCCATGGCTTTCTGTGCGGGGTTATTCTTCCCTTTCCTTCCCTTCACTGTTTCTCTGGGGAAGTGGGACCTAACTCTCAGAGCAGGGGGATCCTGTTCTGTGTGTTGGTATAAGGCAGAGCAGGGCTGAGGGGGCAGGGTGGGGCTCACCCTCCCCTGTGCCAGCTGAGTTCCATCCTCCAGCCCTGACACTTGGGCCATCCGTAGCTATTGCCAGGCTGTGAAACCCTGGTGGGTTTCCAGGGACAGATTTCTAGCTGGGGCTGGTGATCTGCCCCTTGGCTGGTGAGTGGCAGTTGGGAGTTTGAGCTGGCACTGAGGGGTCTGCACTGAGGTCACCACCCTGGGACCAGCATGCTTACACAGAGAGGCAGCTTGCCCTCCCAAGAGAGGAGCTTTGGTACCCTCCAGGCATGTCCTTTTTGCTACTGGAGGGCTTCTGCCAGGACAGAATTACTGATCATGGTATATTCAGTGGTTTTCAGTTTTTTTTGAAAGACTGTCATGCAAGTGAAGGCTTGTGCCAAGTTTTAGCCTAGTTATAATGCCATTTATTACTTGTTCACAATCACTCCACCTCCATATCTTTCTCACCTGAGTGTCTACCAAATACTAGCAATCTGACTCACCATGAATGAAGTAGTTTCCTGAGAAAAAAAGCTTGTGCATTCACAGTTCAGGAGAAGCTAGTTCATATTCACTCTTTTTCCCTTGCAGAAATGCCACAGGTTTGGCTTATTTTCATTTCTCTTCTGAACAGTGTTGGCTCCTTGGAAATACATACCTGTAAGGATCAGCTGGTGGCAAATTCCCATCAGTCATGAGGTTTATAATTGCCACAGGACAAGGGTGATACGATACTAGTATAGAGCAGGACATTGAGGATGTGGAGTCTGGTTCTTGGGAGTAGGGACAAGATAATTCAGGGTGAAGAAGGGGTCAGCTTTTTGAATAGCTTGCCTCTGCATCTTGCTTTGTGACCCCACATTGTGGAGGCAGGGTGCAAGGATGTCCAAGTGTTCACCCACCACAAGCTACAAACTCTGTATAAGAAAACCAGTTCTTTTAAGTGTTGCAATGATAGGGCCAAAGGAGCAAAGGGTTGGAGAACTAAATGAGAGGATTGTAACTCCCAAAACCCTGCTCCCTAAGGTTTACCTCTGACCATGGAATTATGTGACAAAACTCCTTAATGAAGAGAGGCTGAGAAAACGGTTTGTTTTCTCCTAACCGTGTCTTTTCTGTAGAAGCCTCTTAGGAAGCATGACTCATGCAGTTTGTGTTCTAGCCCTGACAGAGGTGCTTCCAAAGTGTGTTATTTTGTATGCAGTTGTTTTTACAAAAAATAGGTAATTTTTATTAATTGCTGGGAGGACTACGCCTGTGCAATGCCCAGGTATGTGTGTTCATGCATGCACAGAAACACACAGATCATTTCTCACCTCTGCAGATTGCTGAATACAAGATCTGCTCCAGGCTCCCACGTGATGCATCTTGATCTCACATTACCCGGAATTTTCATATTTCTCACCAGGCTTCTGTGACTGAGACCTTGCAGTCATGGCCACAGCCCTCAAGGCCTCTCCTACTGCACCAAAGTCACAAGGTCGGAAGCCAAGCAGCAGCTCAGCAGGAGCTTTCTGGTAAAAAAAGCAGGGAGACCAGTGAACTGGTTTGGTTTTCAACTGCAGGACTTGTCTTTCTAAGAAGATTGCCCCAAAGCAGAGAAAAACACCATCAAGTGAGGAAGAGGGCACTTTCCAGATACCTCACTAACACAACAAAAGTTAAAGCTTAATGAATTGCCATACCTTGGCCTGTTTTCCCAGGTGCCTCATAGTAGCTATCAGCAGCACTGATTGCTGGATTGCTAAATCCTGACTCTTTTCATTCCTTGGGATAAGCTTGTTGAGACGAACTTTACATCTCTGCTGAGCTCTGGCTAAAGGTACTTTGCTGTGTTTTCCCTTTTGCTGTCCTGCTTCCAATCTGCCTCTCCTCTGGCTTTCTGTAACATTAGAATGTCCATACTGTCCTTTCAGGAAGAGTGCAAGATGAAAGAAGAAAAACTGGCAGCAGCCCTAGTTGAACAGAATGGGGAACTGGCTGCTGTGGCACATTTAGCAAGAGGAGGGGAGCAGCTGTTTTGTTCTTTTTTTGCTCTTAGCCAGAATGCTCTCTATAAAACTGACCATCTGTGCTTGAGACCTAAGATTCTATACTCTGAATGCAGAGAGGCAATTGTCATAGCACGAGTTGTGACAGTACAGTGAGTCACAGTCTGTCTTTGGTAGGGGGATTTCTGTGCCAGCCCTGCCCTAGCCCATGGAGCGTGGCAGGCGTCCTGACGAGCCCCTGTCCCAGTGAGGAGCAGTGAGAGACCCTTTAGTGATGGATCAGCCATTTCCTTCATCCTGTCCCTGCCCAATTGTAAAGAGCAGGGCATTTATAACAGAGTGGTGTTTGTCTTCTACAAGGCTACCAAGTTGGTGACTAATACATAGCACTGGGATTTTCCTACTTGGTGCTGTTTCCCCAGCTCTTAGAAATGGGGAAATTTGCTATAAGCTGAAGTGTTTGAGGTTGACTGCTTCTCCCCAGCTCAGCTACTGCTGGTTTCACTTGCAATGAGCCACCCACACAGCAACAAGAATGATAATGAGGTGAGAAAGCACTGGACTGCGTTCTGGGGGTAGAATTTCCATGCCTGGGTCAGCCTTATAAGCAGTCCCCAGTTCTTATTTTGGTGCCCTGGAGAGTTTCTGTGAGAGCCAGGTGTGCACTGCCCGTGGCTAGCCCTGGGGTCAGTCAGTGCCTGTGGTAGGCAGCCAGCTGGGGTCTGGAGGGGCTGGCTTGTGCTGTGCTGCAAGTGCTGACCAGTGCACATGTCTGGCAGGCTCTGGGCTTGAGGGCTGTGCAGGGCAGTTCACTGCTGGGTCATCTTCCCCCTGCACTGCGTGGCTGAGGTGCTTCAGAAACACAGAGCATGGTCCTCCACAAGATGAGGGGGGCAATGAAGCCATGAAATGCCTTGTTTCCTCCACTTCAGCCGGCGTTAGGATAGCCAGGTTGCCATGTGCTGACTATTTCATGGCCTCATTCTGAGCTGTGCTGGGCCCCTGCAACAGATACTCTTGATCAGAAGCATTAGGAATTCTTCCCGCTTCTGGTGAAGCTGCCTTTGCTGCTCCTAAAACTTAAAGACCTCTGGCTCTGCTCCTATATTGGGTTTGTGTAGCAAGATTTTATAGTGGAGGGGGGCTACAAGGGTGGCTTTTCTGAGAAGCCACTCTCTTCCTGCCTTTTCTGCTAAAGACACTGTACCTTGCTGTCAGTGACATGAGAAGTCACTAAATGTGTTGGAACTGCATGTTCTGTGGTTTGCAGGTGCAGCTGGCTGCCCCTCTGCACCCTGCTGTGTGAGCCCTTTGCTTTGCTCTGCACATGCTGCCACAGCCAGGGGTTGAAGACAGCTGGGGTGTTTTTCACCCTATGCCAGGTTCCTGGAGCTGCCTAGGGCTGCTCCATTGCTGCACCAGCCCCCAGTGTGAAAGAGGGCAGCCAGGCAGCACAGGTGGGACATGCTGGTTTTTGACAGCTGGGATAAATCAGAGCTCCATGAGATGGAGGTGAGGATCTTGCCATAAACAGCTGTGTGCCAGCAGCAGAGTTCTGCTCTTGGTGCATCCCCACTTGCAGAGATCTGGCACAAGCTGATTTGTGTTGCCTCTAAGGGGGTGAGTTTCTGCCATGAAAGGAGCAGGGAGCTCTGCCAGCTCAGGTGAGCCCTGTGGGAATGCATGACAGTCTTGCTGAGCTGGTGCAGAGATGCTCTGGGCACGCTTTGCATGGTGCAGCTGCGGAGCAGAGCTGTAGGTTTCTGTTCCAGATGGTCAGGGTGAGTTCACAAGCACAGTCATTCCTGCTTCTCTTTACCAGCATATGTCTGGTGGTTTCCTAAGAGAAGACACAAGCCTCAGTGCAGTCTCCTCCATGTGAGCAACACGTACACAGCCACAGCTCTGTGAAGGTAAGCCCTTTTCCTCTGGCTAGAGCCAAAGCCATGTCCTCTTACTGCAGCCTTCGTGCAGATGGGGTCAGACTCGATGGATCTTGGGGAAAACAAGAGGCTGACCCCAGTGCTACAGATACCTGGCAAAGGCAGGAGGGCAGGATGCTGGGGTCTCTGCAGGTGACATTCAGTATTCCCCAGACTGAAAGCAGTGTGCTCCTCTCTCCCCTGCAGCATCCTGTGTCAGCCACAGCCACCACCTGTGGAGCTTCGGTGTTTTTCAACCTGCTGCTTTGCTGACTAACACCTCCGCTTTCTCCCTAGCTCATTCATCTTTTAGCCTGTTTCCTGAGCTTTGAGGTGGTGTCTTCTATTGCTTTCCTTTCCAGCAGAACACTGGTACTCATGTCTCAGTTGTTCTCCTGTCATTTTTTACTCATCGTCATGTACGATTATCTTCCTCCTAAATGTCACGAGCCAGTAATGGTGCCTTTGACCCTAATGTTGTGCCAGGTCTGTATCTTTGACGCTGCTGGGCATATTAGTTTAATTCTGTTATGACAGGAAGAAAGTACAGAGTAGTTTTTCTCTAGAGTTTTTTTTTCCTTTTCTTCAAATCATGGACATGATGACTCAAAGTGTGACTAGTTTTATATCCTAGAGAAAGGAATTGTCAACTCTGAATGTTTTTGGTTTTTTTTTTTGGCATGTATTCTTGCTCATAAATACATACAGATGTTGCCCTTCTTCCAGTGACGGCAAGATGGTTTTGGGTCATGAATAACAGAATCTACCAAGCCTTCCCTTGTGTGCCCTCCACACTTGCTCCTTGGTGAATATTACTGCTGAATATTTCAGGCTGGCCTGAAATTACATTTTTTATGAGTTAAATTTGGGGAAAACAGGAAAACTTTTGGTGCAATATGTTTAAATTTATAAAACCATTGTTCTTACAGTGCTACCAGTGTTCCTATCCTTAAAATTAGGTCTGTAATAGCAAATGCATGTTATTGCATGGTTTAATAGTGCCTCTTGTGATGGCCAGACTATCACTCTTTGGACTGATCACATATGCTGCTCTTTCCCTCCCTCCTCTGCACAAATAACAGTATTGGCATGCCTTGGAGAGTCCTGTGTAATCAGGGGACAAAAGCTACACCACTGTCCTGGTGTGCTTTCCTCACAGCAGAAAGATATTACCAAGAGCCTGGGAAATGTCTGACTTAGCCACTCAGCCTCATTAACCCTGTACTGTCCCACACTGCACCCAGGAGCTGTGACAGTCTCCACCACCCACAGGCACCATCAGCTGAGACAATCTTCTCTGGAAGCTTGGGCCTGACATTGTGCCTGTAAGTGATCCACAAAGCAAGCAGAAGGGAGAGCTGGTGTTTCACAGGGGCTGCTCTAAACACCACAAGGAGCAGCTTCTGGTCTAAGTCCTGTGACCTTCCCCATGCATGTTATAACAGTGTACAACCAGCTCAGTTACCAGCAACTGCCTGGCAAGCATGGTCAAGAGCCACCTGCCCCAGCCTGAACATTCCAGAACATCTGTTCTCACGGGGTGAGGCAGAGGCATGGAAGGCTGAACACAGAGCTCCCTCATCCTACACCCTGCTTCTTTGTGCCAGCTTCACTGTTATCCTCTTGGGTTGTTTCAGCTCCTTATTCTTGCTCCTAGCTCCTCCTGCCTTCACACTGTGCTGTGTGTGCCAAATCCCTCCGTAGGGCTGCTCATTCCCCTCTTGTGCAAGTGAGTGTGCATGGGCTTCAAGGAGCCCCTTTAAAGGTATGATCAGGTGAGTTGATGGAGCCTCCCTCAGTGCCAGCCTTGCAATCTAAAGAGACCTGCCCAGACACAAGTCTGGGCATGAGGTACGGCAGGATGAGCCCCTGCCCTGTGTAGGAGTCAGATAACCCACAGATAACCCAGAAGACCTCCCTGCCTGTGGTCTGAGGATGAGTGCTGTTGCCCTGATCCTGGGACCATCCGGGGAAAGGATGGAAGCTGAGCACAGCAGTGCTCGACTGTCTCCATTGTGGCACATGCTGTACTATGCAGTTTGGCTCAGCCCTTCAATGCCTTGATGCTGATGCCTCCTCACTGCACAAGTCTAAGTCCACCAGCCCCACTATGACCTTTTACATATGAGGTTTGTGAGTTTTTATAAGCACACCCACCCTTTTCTCATGTAAGAAAGCAGAGCAGTACAGTAATAAATGCTGTGTGGGTGTTTGGACCTGAATTCATCACCTCCTCTCACCACATCCTTCTGTTGGCACAGTAATACTGATACAGTGGTGACGTCAATCTCCATTTATTGCTGTGTATTCCAACACACCACGGCCCTCGTAGCCCCAAAGCACAAGCAGGCTTTGCTCTTACTCAGTGCTGAGGAGACCCACCTGCTGCCCAACTCCACAGGCGGGGTCTGCAGTTAATGACTTAGCAAGGCTGGTCATGGAAGTGTTGGAGGGCTGAAATGCACAGAACAGGGCAGGTAATGTCCATGTTTCCACCAATTTTCCCTGCTGTCAATTTGTTCCTGCTTGATATTGCAACTTCACTGCAAATCCTTCTTATGGCTGATGTGGCCCTTGTGCCCCAGCTGTCATTGCTCTCAGCCTCTGGACAGCCAGAGCATCCCTTTGTCCCCCTGTTGCTTCAGCTTTGTGATAAGACCACAGTGTGCATTGATAACGATTTTTTTCAAGAAGAAAGCTTCTTTGGGCGTATAACGGGTGGACTGTGTCTTCCACTCTTTTTTTGCTTGAGTGCAAAAATTCATTTTCTCATGCTTGGAAATACCATCATTTTTTCCCTTTCTTTTTTGGGGTTTGGTCATTTTTTGGTTTTTGGAGTTTTTTTGTTTGTTTGGCTTTTTGTTGTTGGGGGTTTGTTTGTTGGTTGGTTTGTTTGTTTGTTTTTGTGTTTTGTTGTCATTGTGAGGGTTGTTTTGTTTTTTAAGTACATGCATTTCCTGGAAACACTTCAAATTGTGAGCTTAGACTGCATCCATATTTGGCAGCCTATAGCATCATATTTCCTGATCCTCAACAAAAATAACCTTCATAAATGTCTGTCTGTATTGGCCCCATTTCCTGTTCTCTGGAATATTAAAAACTTGTAGTATCATTTACATGTGTGTATTGCGAATGGCTACTCAGCTTTATTGCTGTGGTCTCATAAGGATACTACAGAGTTTGCAGAAGTGGTACTTGGCAGCTGTACAATGCTTGGCATTTAATAAGAAGTGTCTGTGTTTCAAGGATGCATGGAGTTGATTCAGAGTCCCCATTTCACAGACCAAGAAAATGAAATGAGGCAGTAGAAAGAACATTTCTAATGCCAGACTGAGAATAAGTTCCTGCCTCTGCTCATTCTTTCCTCCAGTTGAACAATCACATACTGACGGAAGCAAATGGGAAGGGTGTAACAAATGGAGGGATGTAGGAAAGGTGTGGGTCCCAACAATAGACTGGGACTGAAGCTTGCAGGGGGCCTGACTGGAGCGTGTTCCTGAATTAAGGCTGCTATACATCTCCATTGAAATCATCAAAGACCCTGCTGCAGAGTTTTCCCAGCTCTTCTGCACATGTCTTGTCTGTCCATGTCTTGTCACTACAATCTGGAGCACAGCCAGGAGGTCAGACACTTTCAGCAGTCCTGAAACTGTCTCTTGTGCTCTTAGAGGTCACAGTCCTTTCCTACCACACCACAGCAGGAAAAGAGGAGGAGACAAATGTTGGACTAATCTGTGGGCACTAGCAAGGGTAAGAAATGGGACAATGGCATCCCAACAGAGGAAGTATTGTCTCTCCGTTTCAGATATTTCATCAGATTCTACTGGATTTTTTATTTTTGCTGCTGTGCTCCTCTTCTAGATTACAAGGCTGTATGCTAACCTTTCCCCATTGTGTAACGGCATCCTCTGGTAGCTCTGTAAGACATCTGCCCAACGAGCTGCTTGGGCTTCTTGCTTTGACTTCATCCTGTTCAGTCCTGCCTGTCCCCCCAGGTTGATGGTACCATTCTCTGAGCAGAGGAAGGAAAGTAGGGGAGGCCTTTGAAAGAAACCACTGTCTAACAGGAAAAATTAGCAAAGACTTTCCTTGCACAGTTCTGTTCCTTTAGGCAGGAGTGAGCATAAAAGCAGGGAGCTACTGCAATATCGTGAAGACAAAGCATCAGAGGCCCTGCTAGTTTGATTCTGAAATAAGTGGTGGGTCGGTAGACCTCTCTGAGGGTCCAGCTCCTTCCTCCCTCCCTCCCTCCCTGGCAGCAAGTTGCCTTTGTTTGTTTTTCATGGTGTCCAACAGTGTGGAGTGGGACAGTCACAATACAAGGTGATGCTGAGAAGGGCTCAGGGTGCAGCCAGTCTTACCATCAAGTCAAGTGAGCAGGTTTCATATGGCAGGATAACAGCAAACTTTCCTCAAAGGAATCAGGATTTGGAGAAGAGCAGTGGAAGAAGGGTGAGATCACAAGGTGGAGTTAGACAGTGGACTGTATCTCGGTGACTAGGGACTGCACCATCAGAAGTAGTGGGAATGACAAGAGTTATTATACAGAGAAAACTTGGAAAGCTTGGATCAGAGGGGTCAAGAAGAGGTGTTTATTCAAGGCAGTGTGTGCTGCAGAAAGAAGGGCTGGCCTCTGAAGGTAGAGTTTGCCCTGCCACTGGCAACAGGTGAGGGAGGACAGCAGGGTGCTGGGGCTGCTTGGTGAGCTGGAAGGAGCTCCATGGGCAGGGTTTGTTTGGCAGGAAAGAAGGGGCAGTAGCTGCATCTTTGCTTCCACAGCAGGGTGTGACACAGTGTCTGTGGCACCTCTGGAGCGAGTCTTGCTGCTCTCACCTGGGCACCAACATCTTGAGAGCTGTGAGCTCACATGGGGCTGCAGGGGCTTTCTGGTGGCTGCTAAATTTGTTTTACTTTCATTATTTGAGTAAACCTGGGAAATTTTTAAACACCACAGATGTTCCCCAAGTCTTAAAGGCTTCAGGGGTTTGTCTCTGCTGAGTGATTGCCTGGGTATTTGTTGCTCGTGGTGGAAGTAGCACAGGCACCTCAGGACCTGGATACCTGCAACCCCCCATGTGAGCACAGGCTGAGGGACAAACAGATTGAGACTAGCTCTGCTGACAAGGACTGGGGGCAGTGGTGGATAAAAAGCTGGCCATAAGCAGGGCGCATATACGTGGTAGCCCAGAAACCCCTGTGTGCTGGGGTTCTTCCCCATCAATGTAGGCAGCTGATAGAGCAAGGGGATTCTCCCCCTCTACTCTGGTCTAGTGAGATCCCACTTGGTGTTCTGCCTCCAGGTCTGGGACCCCCAATGTGACAAGTGTGGAGCTGCTGTAGTGAGTCCAGAGGGGGCCACAGAGGCTTCGAGGGCTGGGGCACCTCTGCTATGTATGACAGGCTGAGAGAATTGGGCTTGTTCAGCCTGGAGAAGAGCAGGCTTCAAGGAGACCTTGCTGCAACCTTACTGCATGGCATACGGGCCCTTCCTGTTGTCTGTGCATCCTTGCAACTTGCTTTCAATGAAACTAGGTCCCCAAAATAATACACTTTGCTTCTCCAAAGTTTTGTCCCATTTAAGAATAGCTTAAGAAAATGGTGCTGAAGTCTGTACCAGGTATCAACATCCAATACTCTGCAGGGAGTACATTTTAAGTCTTTCTGTGCACGTCCATGTGTTTCTATAAATGCTTAAATGCTGTGAAAACACAGCCCTAGATGCATTATATGACTTGAGGGCTTTTTCTTGGAGGAGGAGCAGTGGGTTGAACAGTCATTGGTATGTGATGCCATTTCCTCTGTTTTATACGTCCTGCCGTCATCTTCTCTGAAGACTTTCTTGTATGTTCTTTTCACTGAATCACCAGGGCAGCCTCTCCCAGCAGTCACTACTGTACATTGTTCTCCTGGATGCAATGAGGGAGGCTGGGGATTTTTTTGTTTTTTTTCTCTAGTCTGCCTTTCTGGAGTCCCTTAACTAGATATTTCATGCTTATTTAACTATGGGTAGGCCAAATCAATGAGTTCTCACAATCTTTTCTCACACATACCCACAATGACATTCAGACTCCATTGGGCTAATTCACTGCATAGCTGTTAAATCTGCAGCAATGTCACTTCTAGTGGCAAGCCAATCCTAGCTGCAAGATACTAATGGAGAAAAAATAGGTTAACAGTTAACCAAAGAGTCTTTCTTGCTGCCTGGATAGCCAAGCTGCAGTCACTTCACTGCCTTCTCTGGGCATGTGCCAGCAAGGAGCAAAGATTTTACTGACCTTACTTATGGCAAGCTGCCAGGCTGTTGGTCATCTCCCCCTTAGCCCATGGAATAGAAACATGCAGGAGAGCTGAAATTAGTCATCTAAATGAAGCACTTTACTTTTAGATGTTTTTTAAAAAGCAAGATTAATTCCACCTCCAGCTTAATCAAGTGGATGTCTGAGAAGTGTTTTAAATTGGCTGTGGGAGTGGTTTGCGGTAGTTGTTTTGTTTTGTTTTTTTCTTCCCCAGGACATCCAGTGAGAACCACTATGAGGAACAAACAATGGCTCCAGAATATTTTCTTCTGCCTTTTATTCCAGTACAGTAAGTCCTCAGATATTTCTTTCAGGTTGTACACCCACAGGATTTATCTTAGTGACCCTGTGTGTGTCAGCTCTGCTGAGATGTGCATGGCACAAGGGACAGCAAGCAAAAGGTCCCAGGGAGAGAGTTGCCTGCAGTGCTGCACGGGGGACAGGCACTGGGCAGAGCTCAGCCAGGCTGTGCACTGCTCAGGGGAGCAGCTCCAGCAGACAGCCTGCAGAGGAAGTGCCTGCCTTGCACTGAAATGCCTCCTGGTGACATTAGAGTAGGATTTCCCCCACCAAAAATAACCTTTGCTGTAGGAAAGGTTCTGGTGGCCAAGAGCAGGATATCCCCAGGGTTGCTGCTGGCTGGTCAGCCCGGGGCAGTGGAGTGAATTGCTCCTAGGCTGAGTCCCTTTGCTTAGGACTGGACTGTGCACACAGTCTCCCCTCCTCTTTTGCTGGTTCCTACCCACACTGTAAACTCCAGCTGACTCAGAGCTGGCTTTCTAAACAGATCAGCTGGACAGAAAAAGGCAGTGACAAGCATGTCTGCAGGGAACCATGCAAGTTTAGTACCTTACCTGCTGCTTGTAGGCAGAGCACTGGACCTGCCCCAGACCTAAATAAGGGGAAAAGATGCATTCAGAATTATATTTTCCTGTCATAAGGGACCACTGTGATGTCTGGTCTGAATTTTGTGTGATGCAAGCCAGGGAATTACCATGTACTAATTTCATTTTGGATCAGTCTAGATCTTACTCTTAGAAGTATTTGAGTTTTGTTTCTGAAGCTGCCAAGGACAGACATTTCATCCTAGATCTAACTAACTGATTTTAGGACACTTAATTATTCCTTTCCCAGTAAAAAGCTGTCCTCTTAATTTTGTTAACAGATTCTTGCCCGAAGATACCCTTGCAACTTACCAGCTACCTAGGAATAGTAGTCTCTTTGACTAATTAACATAATACCATGGAAGAACAGTAATTACTGCTGCTTAATAGCTTATTAATACTTGCTGCCCTTTCTAAAGAAATGTAAGAGATTTCTAACCCCATTTTTTCTAGGAGAATAAAGTTAGGCTAGAAGAGAAAAAAGTATGTTGCTCAGGATTCTGAACTAAACAGTGCTTGGTCCAGGACCCTCAGAAGAGTCTATTGAGGGTTCAAAATAAAATATGAAAACTTAATGAAGATTTTTAGAACAGAATTCTGTAGTCAGTGTGAAATTAAAAAGTCAAAATGAGGGTTTAAAAAAATCCTATGTACATCCTTGGGACCAGTCTGTCGCAAACATCCCCAAATTTCTTCTACCACTACCTAAATCTTTGGATTAAGGGGGATTCTGTATGCAAATCTGAGTGCTGCCCAGAGCTCATATAGGGAGAGTAGTGTGTGCTCTGATATGTGATGACTAGGAAGTAAATATTGTGATGGGTGACTTCAGCAGGGAAAGGTTGGACTTTGTTTTCCTCTGAACTTACCCCACCCTAGCAGGAGGCTGCACCCTGGGCTGGACACACCTGCTGTGCACTGTGGCTGTACCTGCAGACAGCTCGTTTGTGTGGGCAGCCATCTGATCTGGAGGGTGGAACAGATGATTCTGGTCCATCATTGCACACTCTGTCTGCATTCCACGCTGGCTTTCTGCCTACAGCTTCAGCTGTAGGACTGGGCATTGGGGCTGTTGAGCACATCACCTTAGCAAACAACACTCTGGACATAAAGCGTGTTGCAACAGGGAAGGAGGAAGCAGGGAGTGCAGCTTCTGTAACCAAGAAAGCAGCAGAACGACAAAGGGAAGTGAGCTCGTAGAATGGTCAGCATCAAAGGGTTTGTTTGCCTGCTGGCTGTGCAATAGTGTGTTACAGGAGGCTGGGGGCAGCCTTTATGGCAGGGGAGGACCCATGCTTGATTTAAGCATGGATGTAACAACCCTGAGTCTTTTCCTAGATGATGACAATTTTACTCCCATGGAAAAGGAGTGATACTTTCCAATCAGAAATGAATGGTCACTGCAGCAGGCGTGGCTTGAAGCAGCATGGCACGCTGCATCTCCTCCAGGCCTTTCCTCGCTCAGCCATTCCCAGGGTGATAGTGGTGACTCTTGTCAGCCCAGTGACAGACATTTCTCACTGTGCTACTATCTTACCTGCCTTGAAATCCAGGGAGAGAACTGTGTTCTCTACAGGACAATTGCACTTTATAGAACATATACTGGATTCTGCTCCATGAGCAGAGGTCCTCCAGAACAAGTACAAGAGTATAAATGCTGCTTTGTGACTACTTTCAAAAAATTACTTGATTTTCTTTATGATCAGTGTAAGTTCTACAGTTGCCTCTCAAGTCCTCTTGAGAAGTCTGTAATTAATAAATTGTGCTTATCAGAATGTTTTACAGAAATTATAGTAACTACAAACTTGCAATATTTTTTGGTCCCAAATTTCATGAAAAGCATACTTCAGGGCTCTGGAGCTGGACATAAAAAGTATTGATGCTGCAGATATTAAGTTTTAGAAAACAGAAAATAGAATGGCAATGAAAAAGTTACTTAAATTGCACTTTAAAAAAATTTGTAAAGTGCTATGTAGATGTACAATGAAAACTAGACTAGCAAAGAACAGTATTCAGTTTAGAAAGTGATATCATAGAAATGTTTGAATATGCTACTATTTCTTATTGGGTTTCATGCCTCTTCTATGTGCCATGTAATCAAAACTCTTACAGAAATATGTGACTCTGCTGTAGTGATTGTATGAGAGGGGACAGGGATAAGTCTGAAAATTCAGTCACAAGTTGGGCATTTCCTGATTTTGGCCGCTGCAGCATTTTTAATAGATTTTTATTTGACACTTATCTTGCTGTCAATGGCTTGTCACCCTGTAGAGCTGGAACACATTTACCCCCAAAACTGGAGACTTTCAGCAGGAGGGAGGACAGCTGCCAGACCCTGCTCCGCTCTCTCCAGATTTTGTGAGGAGTGCACATAGTGATACAAAGTTCTTGCCTTATCACAGAAGCTGATATGATGTTTTCTCTTCCCAAACCTGCAGCGATGTGTTGTGAAGGCCTCGCTTGTTTTGTGGACTATGTCGAGACCCTGTCGTGCATCCTGCGGGAGGAGCCGGGTGCTGGTTCGTACACTCTCACCGCGACGTGGTGAGTCCTGGTGGCACGAGCGGAGCCCAGCTGGCAGGAGCCTCTACGCGGCCACAGCAGCGGCCACCTTCTGCCTTCCTCACGCAGGAATCCTGGGTTTGCTGCCGTGCTGGTTCTTCACTTGGTACTTCGCGCTCCAGTTACAAACTGGCTTCCTCCCTAGCAAAAGACGCTGGTTCCTGTCTCTGCTGACTGTGCTTCTTGCTGCTGACTGCTCTGCCGATTCCAGCTCCCCCAGCGCTGCCTTTGCTGCCGGGGAGCGCCTTGCCTGCCGCCGTGGAAGGCGGACTCTGGCCCGCACGCATCGGCAGGGCTCACGCACTGTCCGGGCTGCTGCTGCTCTGCCCAGCAGTGAAGTGGGTGCACTCTTGGGCTGTGCAGTCCTGAGCAGAACCTTTGCTTTCCAGAAACACTTTCCTGTTTCTCTCAAAGATGCTAAGCTGAGCAAGTAGGAGGGAAAAAAGAAATCTGCTGAAGTTCAAAGATTATTTTTTATTTGAACATGTTGGTTTATTCATTTTCTGTGCCTGGTGGTTTAGAGACAGATTAATGCAACTACAGCATGTGATACATGCAGACTTGTTCGTTTTGACATTTTTAGGGTTCCTGAGGAAGATCCAGAAGATATTTTGGCTGCCTGCAGCCTCCTGCAATTGTCAAGGAATACCAGTCACACACAATACACGTGCACTGTGGACATGACTGAATTCCTGGCAGATACCAAAGTCCAGGTGGATGTTACACAGGCTGATAGGCAGCACGTGCTTTCCAAAGAGTTTTATTTGTCAGAAAACAGTAAGTACAAAAATGGTGAATTTGATAAATACTGTTTGACTTTATGTGCTAGGATAGTCTGGGCAAGCTGTGTGGGGCTACATTTGCTGTACACTCATCTACATAAAGCACTGTGCTCTTATTATTGCTATTATGCTTGAGGCTGAGCTTAGAGCTGGCTTGGTCCATGCTTTTTGTGGGGAAATTCCTTCTCCCCATGAAGCAGTAGGTGATAAATATCCAGTTTAGACCAGTCTCATACCTAGGCTATGCAAGAACTTGTTCTTGGCTGGATTCTAAAGGGAAAGGGGAAACTGCTTTATCACAAATGTTGCAAACCACAAAATCCTTAAGATGATTTAGGTTGGAAGGGACCTTAAAGATCATTCAGCTCCAACCCCCTGCCATGGGCAGGGGCAGGGCACCTTCCACTAGACCATGCTGCCCCAAGCCCCGTCCAACCTGGTCTTGGACACTTCCAGGGATGGAGCCACCACAGTTCCTCTGAGCAACCTGTGCTAGTTCCTCACCACCCTCACAGACAAGAATTTCTCCCTGATATCCCATCTAACCCTGTCCTCTGCCAATGTAAAGCCATTCCCCCTTGTCCTATCATTACATGCCTTTGTCAAAACATGCCATTATTTTGGGCAGCACAAGGTGTCCCAGATACTGGCTGTGGCAGTTCCCCTTTCTGGGGCAATTCCTAATCATTTCTCCTGCATGACACAAAGACTGAATGCAGTCGTGTAGCTGACTTGGTGGAATGTTGGTATGTTCTGGGTTGTGTAGCAAACTGTGAAGAAAAGGAGTGGTTAGACAGGCAGGTGGGTACCACGCAGACATAGGAAAAGGATTTTTCTGTCTGGCTTCTTTGAAATTAAACTTTACTTGAGAAGTGTCATCTTTTTGACAAATGCCTTAACATTTCAGGAAGCCTCCTTGCTCCCACTGACAGACTAGAGATTGGGTAGTGGTGCTTTGCACATCTCCTAGAGGTCCTCATCCAAAGGCATCCTAGCTCAGTGCGGGCCCTGCAGACTGCTGGAATTTTGCGATACTGCTTTTCAATATATGGACCCTCCCTGCAGGGATACAAAACCTTGCTTTTTGGGCAGTTGGGACATGGAATTGCAGTGGGTTTATGCAGTGTCCCTAGCCTCAGCTTTTCTTCTTTACTCTGTTACATTGAGGGGATATTTCCCCAATTTTGTGAGTGATCATGACTACACAGAATTCTTTTGTGTCATGATAAGAACAAGGTGCTCTACACTTCACATAGTCTCCCAGGAGTTTATTAGTCCTGTGTACTGTCTTTCCTCCTCCATAGGCAATGAGGAGGTTCAGACACGAGCAGAAAATATATTTGGAGAAACGTGGTCTTGGCTTTATTATGCTCCTCACATGTGAGGTTCTGTGCATGGCTGAGGGCAGGAATGCTGTGGGTGTTCTCTAGTGTAGAAAGCTCCACCACTTCCAGGGCAGATTTGTTCTCTGCTCACTCTGCATTATTGATACCATGTTGGGCCATCTCTTAACTGTAGTCATCTTATGAAAGATAACACCATCCTGTCTTCCAGTAAAACCACAGCCTCCATTCAACCTGACCGCTTTGTTCTCAGAGGGTTACAACATTTCTTGGGAAACCATCTACCACAACTCTTCCTTCTACTTTTTGAATGGGGAGCTGGAATATCAGCTGCGTTACAAAAGAAGAACTGACACCTGGGAGGTAAGTGAGATGTCAGTTTACCATCAAGTAGGGTGTACCAGAAAAGAGGAGGCCAGCACAACCAGGACAGTAGCACTGGTGGGAAAGAAGGGTTTTCATGGTTTAGAAAAAATGTCTCTCTGCTTGACTGGACTGAAAATAGGCAAACTCAAAAATTAATTGAGAAGCAGAAGCTCTGTGAGAAGTATTAGATCCTGTGAGGAAGGCTGAAAAATTCATTTGATTTTCATGCTGTCCTGCCTGGAAGGCTCCCCCAGGATTGCATGCAGCTGCTGACCAGTCAGAGCATGAAGCAACATGAAAGCAGAAGGGGTTAATTTGCAGGCATCCTCACTGTGCAGCAGTGCGAGCAAGGTAAGAGCAGCTGCCCTAGTGCTTGGTGTTTAATCGTTCACAGGCTCAGAAGACTAAAGCTGTTCATGAGGACAAACGGACACTGCTGATCCTGCCCTGGGAGCTCCAGGCAGACACCGAGTACGAGTTCCAAGTGAGAGCCAGGCCCCGGGAGGGCAGTGGCTATGGAGGCTTTTGGAGTGAATGGAGCTCTCCACTGTCATTGAAAACCAGCCCTGCAGGTACCTGCTGCCAGATCTCTCTGCCCTTTCAATTGGCTCAGTATCAGAGAATGCTTTCAGAAATGTAATAAAATCTAATTAATTAGAACAAATTTTAAACAGTCCAGTAAAGACAGGTATGGTTAGCTTCCTTACTAGTTATGTGAACCCCAAGCCTGGGCTGTCAGTATTGATGTTCTCACGGTGTGGCTAAAGAAGAGTGTTTGCTGGGGTTGGCTGTACATTTGGATGCCACTTGCAAGAGTGCAGCCTCTAGCTTCCTTTCCAGTGTCAAATGTCCAGGGTCCTGCTTCCAGAAATGGGAGAGATCTCCTCTGCTGGGTCTTAGTGTAGCCTTCAGCTGAGGGGAGAGGGATCCTGCTCTCAAACCTGAGTTCTATGTCTGGACTCTGACGTTTGGTCATGCTGGGCATGGGTGTTTTCTTTGGTAGCCACCACGCTGCAGGGAGTTCACAGCACTTTACACAGTACACTGATGCTTGTCATGGTGGAACAGAAGCTGTGAAAATAAGGAGCCTTTGCTGCAATAGAGCAAGTGCAAAATGACTGTGGTCAATGGCAGCAGCTGGTGCTGAGCTTCCCTGCTCTCACTGATCTGCAGCTCCAGCTGAAGTATTTAAGGCTTTACCTGGTGCAGCGGCAGCGGGGCCAGGCTCCATTTGCTAAGGGATATCTGAGTTCTGGATCTCCAAGGTGCTCCTTTTCACCACAGGTGGAGAGCAGCCACCAAGCAGTCATCTTGTCAACACCCCTGTCTCTAATCAGCTGCACTCTTTCACTTCACAGATCATCTGTGGGGGTCTCTCTAAACCAGGAGGCAGAAACACCAGGGGTCTTTGTGGCAAGGAGCTGTCCTGCCCTAGCTATGTTGGCTGTCTGTCTGTGGTGCAGCCAGGTCATAGGGCAGCTGATGTACTGCTCCTTTCATCTCTGAGCACCCTCAATCAGACCTGTCTGGAGTACTGTACCCATGTTACAGCCTCAGTATCCCAATGAGACAATCTGGGATAGAAATAAAGGGTGTCTCATAGAATCATTTAGGTGGAAAAGACCTCCAAGATCATCAGATCCAACGTTTGACCGATGGACACTTTATCAACTAAGTGCCACGTTCAGTCTCTTGAACACCTCCAATGATAGTGACTCCACCACCTCCTTGGGCAGCCCATTCTAATGCTTGGCAACACTTTCCATTCCAAAACCCCTTTTTGTCCTCACTATCTCCTGTTTATTGATCTGGGTATAAATGCAAGGTGAGCCTGAATGACCAGGTCTCTTTCTTCAGCAGTGACACAGACAGCAGGCATGGAATGGCTGTTACTGTTTGGTATTGTCGTGGCAATTGTGGCCTCAATCACAACATTTCTGGCCAAACAGCAGAGGTAAGAATGCTTCAGGAGGCAGGAGTTAATGCTTTTATTCTGTCTGGTTAAAGATGAGGTGCTCACATGCAGCCTTCCTTGAGACTTCTATATCTATGAGTGGGCAGCTATGGGCCTGAGGGACAGCCAAGAATGGTCACTGGCTAATGTACTACCCCAAGTGACCTGCTTTTCTCTGGGACTCTGCTGCCAGTCAGCTGGCTGGGACAAGATGGTGGCACATGGGGATGAAGCAAGGGCCACACAGACTCCTGAGCCATTCTCCTGGTCTTATCTGTGCTCTACAGTTGCCAGATAGAGCAGCAGCCAGAGCTAGCTGCCCCTTTCCAAAGCTGACATAGGTCCCTCAATGCTGCTGGAGGCCTCTGTCCTTCTTGGAGGCTTCTCATGCCCTTGGAAAGATATGGGGTGCTGACATGAGGAGGGCTGGGCTGGTGCAGCAATAGGGCTGGCACAGCCCAGGTCCACAGCAGAACTGCACAGGGAAGAGTTCAGGCATGCAGACCACAAACCAGCCCAGCATCAGAGAAAATGCATTTCTAGCACTTGGTGCTTTTCTGGGAAGGAAAAAACTGGAACCTCTTACCTTAGTGTGAATGTGTGTGTCCAAGTGCTGAGCTTCACCTCCAGTGAGGTTCCCAAGAAAGGCAGTAGATGGCTCTGGCAGCAGAGGACATCCTTGGAACCTCAGCCACTTGCTAACTCAGCAGGCTGGACAGGTGATTCCGGTTGGTTGAAGTGGATGTGGAGGTACCTTGCTTTGCATCTGTAATGCGTGCTTAACCCCAAAGCCTTTGTCTTTTCTTTTCCAGCTTGTGGAAGAAGATGGCTTGCATCCCAGACCCTGCTCCCTTTTTCAAACCTCTTTACATGGCTCATAATGGAGATTTTAAGGTATAAATGGGCTACACAAGTGAGTGGAGCACATGAGAGACTAAAAGGCCATCATGCTATCCTGAGCAAAGGATTCTCATTAGGGCAGTAGAAGGGGAAATCTATCTCAAAGGAATGCCAGATGTCTCCAGACATAAGAACCAGAGCTTTCCAGTATCTGTTCACTGCCATGAAGGCCTTTATGTTACATCTATATCCCTTATTCTCTGTAAGTGCTGTCTCAATGTGTGAACTGAGTTCATGGGAATTCTGAAGCCTGGGACCCTGACAGGACTGTCAGAGAAAACTGCAAAGCCATGCAAACCTCTCAGAACTAATTATTTTCAATTGTTTCTGTTAGTTCCCCTGCCGTTGCCTGTGTCTCATAATAACAGCATCCTCCTGTTATAGTGGAGGAGTCAGTAATTTTAGAGTTTGATTTTTGCCTCTAAAAGTATGAGAAATTTGGTTATTTTTGTGGAACCTCAAACCTTGTGATGCTAACCTCTCTCTCCCTGTGTTTCCTTTTCTGCAGAAGTGGGTTGGTGCATCCCATATGAAAATGACCTTGGATTTCTTTGAATGGGGAATAGTCCTTCCAGAAGTCCTGGAAGTTTACACCATGCACCCCTCCAACAGCACGCCACAGGAAGAGCTGCATGAGCTGAGAAAGAATCTGCCTTGCAAGCCCTGTGCATCTTGCCTGAGTGGCCCAGGTCAGAGCAGCCGATCCCTGTGGTGTAGTGTGAACAGCAGTGGTGGGACTGAGGACCAGTCCTATGGGCACTTGTCAATTGATACGGTGACTGTGGCTGATGAATTCACATCTTGTAACTGCCAGTGCTGCAGCTGTACCCGTGTGGACCGGGAACACGAGCACACCAACAAGGAGGATGATAGCGCTGGAGAACCTGGTTACCCCAAGGTTAACATCGATGAGGAAGACAGAAAGATGTGCAGTGACTTGCATTTGGCTGATCTGAGTGCACAGGACAAAATACTTGCTTCAGGTTCTGTGTCCACAGACCTCCTGAGGAGCACAAGTGTCCCAGTCAACCAGCAAGGAGAAAGGAGAGTGGAAGGAGGGGTGGGGGGCATCCTAGAAGCCCTTTGCTTGCAGCCTTATCAGTGGGATTTGGAAAATCCAGGTTCTCTACCTTCTCCTGATGGTGAAAGTGTTTCTTACAGTGAAGGCTCCTATGACTTCTTCCCTCACAACATAAGGCCTGGTGACAGTTGTCCTTTGATCTGTGTAGATTTGGACACTATTGACAGTGGCTTTGTGGACTCAGACTGTGGAAGTCCAGTTGACTCTGAATTTGGGCAAAACAGCCAGACCATTTGTGGAGCCATCCCTCTTGAGCAGGAGGGGCAAGACTTTCCCCGGAGCTACGTCAAGCAGTGGGTCTCCTGTCGCTCCGAGAGCCCTGTCAGTGGGACACAGACAAACCAAGGACTTTGACGTTGCCTGGATGAGTGTGGGGCCTTTTCCATAGTGTGCCAGGAGCAAAGTGTTAGCAAAATTCAGAAGAGAAACGAAGTTTTCTTTGTGTGAGCTCTATTGCATAAACTGATACCTGTTAGGTCCATAGAAATATGCCTGTTTCTATTCCCACTTATCCTATTAAGGCCTCAAATTTGTTGTGATTGATTGTTCCTGAATTTTGTTGGGTTTTGGGGTTTTTTAGAATCATAGATCAACCCTCCCTTGATATCAGAAAAATGTCAGAAAAAAACAACTGTACCTTGAAAATTATCCTTTGGCTTACATAGATATGCAAAATTTTTTGCAGCAACCTTATAAAGAGTACAGAACTCTTTATAAGTTATTTTCCTTGATATTCTCACATGACTTGGGAGTTTGGCTGTACATAGAACCTTAGAGTCATAACCCATGGCAAGCATGTTTGCTACACAGAAGTTCCCCTACTCTTTCCAAACAACATGTGATGTTACTTTTCTTTCTACTAGCTTTGGCTCTTTAAACTCAGCTGTACTAGTTTGTTAGTTACAGAGGGTTCCAGACCTGTCCATGGGGATCAAAACTAATTCTTATGTAATCATCACAGAAATGTCTGTACAGAGACTAAGCACAACTCAGGTTTCAGAAAGACTTTCCAGGTGGAGTCCGCAAATGAAACGTCTTCAAAATACATATCATTCTAAACAAACTGTCATTGCTGGGCTTTTCTATTGAGTCAGACTCCCTCCCTGCACTTTTCAAGCATATTAATTGAGCAGCTTTTAGAATTTTGCCATAGTTATCAAAAAGTTGTCCTACCTGGATATGCCTGCCACTTCTGCCTTGGACTTGCTCTGCTGCAGTTAACAGGTCAGTAGCACAAATTTTGAGCAATTTCTGCTAGCTAATAAAGCCAAATTTGAAACTGTACGGTAACTTTGAATCTATTTTTCTCTCTGACATCTCTGTTTCTATGATTTGTTCAGAATAATTGTCTTTAAAAGTCACTGTAATACTGAAATTAAATGTGAAGACCTTTGTCTTACATATGCATAGTGCTACTAACCCATAGGCTACTTGGCTCCAGAAGGTCATACCTTGAGAGGACCTTTGTGGTAAATGATGCATGTGTCCAGTGTAGTAATAATCTGTTGTTGTTGTGATACCAATAAACTCCCTTCCCTCACCTTCTTCTCTTACCTGAGACTATAGGCAATCCCACAGCTGCCTAAACAGGACAGAGCATTGTAGTAAAGAGAAGCTGTTTTTTTCATAGGTGAGCGCTGGGGCTGTACTGCATTGCATCCACATCCTCCAGTTTGACTGTTCTGATCAGCCATGGTATTTGCTATGTTCATTTTGGATCTACATGACTTCATTTTGCCCATGTTGTTATTACTCCCTCAATATACCCCAAGCTCAACGGCTTCCTGGGAACTGCTCTAAGATACATTGACTTCTTTGTTTTCTTCCCCCCTTATTTTCCATTTTTCTTGTCATCTGCTGTGGTGAGTCATGGCAGGCGTTGTGTCCATGTGCTGGTGCCTCCTTTCTGCTGCTCCCAGTCCCTGCCATGCCCTCCCCAAGGCAGCAGAGGATTGGCCCAGCCTCCCTGCCCCGATGAGCTGCCTGCCCCACACTGCCCTACGGTTGTGATCATGTGGATGCAAATGTGTGCTGGACAGAAGCATTTCTGATGGTCTCAGTACAGTCTTCTGCAGCTTCATCTTGCAGCTCTTTTCACTTTAGAAAACTACACTGCAGTAAGTGAGTCCAGGCTGCTTAAGGGAGAAACTTGCTTGTTTTTCTGGGGCCCTTTACATCTCAGTTCTGTGCGCTCTCTCTTTCCGTTGGTATTGATGGCCCCAGAACTGCTGAAGGAACTGTTTCTGTTATTGGAACACTATCTGGCTGTACATCTGATAGAAGGCGATGGTTTGGTGTTGTGTTGGGCTGGAAGTTATCTCTGCTCACCCTAGGAGGCAGACTTCATGAGCAAGTGTGTGACACGAGGGTATTTAAAGAAGTGAAGTTATTCCCTTTGAAGCAAGGTATAACAATTAAGCTTTTGGTCAGTGAGTTGTCACTGTGGATGTGGAGGGGTTTGAGGTGGGGGGTTTTCAGTGCCTCTTAGGAGCAAACTGCAAATGTCCCTGATCTAGCAGTTCTAATTTGGAAATTTTCTTTTCCCCAGGAGTGATAGGATCAAAAAGCAGGTACTGGGAGAAGCACCACAATCCGTTCTGGTGTATCAATTTGGAAATGCCCATCTCCATTTCTGAATGGCCCCTGTTTCCCTGTCTCTTGGCCCCAGAAGCTGGTACTGACAGACTTTTACTCAGTCTGTTCTTCTCTCTGGCACTAGACCCACGTACAGGAGTGACTTGATGGATCCAGGCTGTAGCACTGCCATTGCACCATCGCTGCTGGCCATGGGAAGATCTGTTCCTTACGCCCTCTGGGATCAGGACAAGGAAGCACTGAATGCTGGTTTGCCTTTGCTTCCAGGGCTGTGCTTTGAGCCCAGTGCAGCAGCCAGCTGCGGGCAAAGGACGGGGCAGGGCAGCTCGGGGCTCTCAGCACACGGGCACAGATCTTGGGTGGGAGCAGTTTAGCACCACATCCACTCAGGGCTAGGAAATAGCTTTAGGTCACTTAGAAAGCTCTTCTGTTGACCTATTTATATACAAGTTGCAAGCAGATATTTTCTATTCAGCAGATTACTTGGCCTTTTAAATGTTAACCCTTTAGCAGAAATCCCTGTTTCTCCATGACTAATGAGAAATTACATATATAGCTACTTTAACTCAATCTGATAATCAGAACAGTTTTTCATTGGTTCTTGAGGTTATCTTTAAAATCTGCTTTATTATGCCACTGCTGCTACTGCCTGATCATCAAACCACACAGCTTAAACTATCAAGGGACAGAAGCAGTGTGAAAAGTAACATTTCTTTTGAGCTGGTAAGACAGTTTAACATATTTCTGTTATATGCATTCCAGTATGTAATGTTAGGGGACATCTACTGAGCTAAAATATTGAAAAATATTTTCTTCATCTAAATGTGGAATTCTGTATTTTTTTCTCGAACTAGGAACCTGAAGACCAGAAGTGTGTTTGTACTTTTGTTCTTATAGTTTGCTGAACACCACTATTGCATTAATTCTTATGGATTGTGCTTGAAAGAAGGACCATCTTGAACAAGGTACTTCTCTCTGACTGCAAGAGATGAGTGAAAAGGAATCCAGCCAAAGTAGTCCTCAGTGTTTGGGATTTTGCAGACATAAACATACTTTTTTAATGTATGTGTGTATATGAATATTGCTTTATTGCAGTCATCCTTTGTAGCATCTTTGGTTTTGGGATCCAAGTATATCACATCTAAAAGTACATGGCTGTTTGTAGGCATCAAATTGTTGGGAAAATGGCTCTCCAAAGCTGAAGAAAGGGAAAGGCTGGTTATATGGGGTTCTCTCAGATAATCTATGCAGATAAGGAAATCCAGCTACGTTTTCCTTATTCCCCAGGATGTGTATCATGTGAGCCTGTTCTGCACATTTTATGTGCTTCTGTCAGACATGTGCTTAGAGGCCTAGGTATTCAGAAGGTGGATAAGGTATCACTAATTTTTCTTAAAGGACCTACAAAAATCTTTTCTTATAAATGGGGATGATTGTTTACAACGAGTACCTCTCCAATTACACATGCCAGCATAAGTGATTGCTCTGGAGACTCTGCACTTAGGTAATCTTAGTGGATGAAGGGGTGTGCCTGTTGGTACAGTTGTGCTATTGTCTGTCACTGATTTACTTTGCAGGTGTAGTCAGTGCCCTACCTTTCTTGGGTGCCTCTTTGAGCTGCCTCTGGAAGAGATGCAAGCAAAGGAAGGGATTATGGCCAAGGGAGAACAGGTCATTTATGACTAGTGGTTAAGATGTGAGGAATGGAAACTGAGTATTCAAGGGTCCAGATCTGCTGTGCCTGCTCCCACTGTGCACCACTCACTGTATCATAGAATCCTGGGGCGGCTTCAGTTGGAAGGGATCTTCAAACCCTCTGCCATGGGCAGCAACACCTTCCACCAGACCAGCTCGCTCCAAGCCCCACCCCACCTGACCTGGAACACCTCCAGGAATGGAGTAGGGATGTCTTTTCTGAACAGCTTGTGCCAGTGTCTCATTGCTTTCACAGGGAAAAATTTCTGCCCAACACCCCATGTAACCCTGGCCTCTGCTTGTTGGAAGCCACTGCCCCTTGCCCCATCTCTACATGCCCATCTCCAGCTTTCTTATCGCTCTTTTATCTACTGGAAGGGGCTCTAAGTTCTCCCTGGAGCCTTCTCTTATCCAAGCTGAACAAGCCCAGCTCTCTCATCCTGACTCCATAGCAGAGGGACTCCAGTTCTCAGGTGGTCTTTGTGGCCTCCTCCAGACTTGCTCTGGCAACTCCAAGTTCTTCTTATGTTGAGGACCCCAGAACTGGACACTGTACTGCAAGTGAGGGTCTCACAAGAGCAGAGAGGTCGAATCTCCTCCTTTAACCTGCTGGTCATGCTGCTTTTGATGCAGCCCAGGATACAATAGGCATTGTTAGACCTTGTCTACATCAAAATCTTGCTCTGGGAGAGAGAATGAGCAAAACACATTTTGAAAAAGTCCAGAGCCACTGCAAAATCAGAGCCTGAAGCTTCTGGCTTCCTCTAAGATTTAGGTGAGCATACAAGACCATGTGAATGAGCTGCAACAAGAAAAAATTACGTTGATTAAGCAACATCAACTTATAAAGAAGTTGATGTTAGAAGTAGAATAAAACCTAGAACACCTGGCTGTCTGCTGTGGGCTGGCAGATAATATCATATGTATCAGTGGATATCCAAGCATATTGAAGAATCTTAGGCACATATCTCCATGTGAAATCCTTGGACACACTCTTATACGAGACTTCATGTTTTATCAGGCTTCTGTAAAATTGATCTTACTTGTAGTCATCCAAAAGTCATAGACATAAAAATTCCATTTTGTATTCATCCCTTTGAGGCCATCACATTTATCTATACAATTCTTCTATCTCTCTTTCTCTATCTCATCAAGCAGAAGCTTCTCATCCCCACTTTTAAAGTCACTAACAGCCTCTTCTTGTCCTGTTGCCATCTCGTTTCCACATCTAGAAGTTAACTCTATGATGTCAGCTTCTACCTCCCACTAGATCATTAAACCTACTTCTCCTAATCATTCTCCATGCTACTGCTACACATTGAAGGTCCTGCTTACAATTCTCTTGGGCTACCTCAACCTCATTCTTCAAGTCTCCCTGTAAAGTTCTGCTTTACAGAATTTCTAAAACCTAGATGATATCTAGGCTACCCACATGCTGAGACTGTTGTCAGCTGCTTGTGCTACTTCCTCTCGCAGTGGTATCTATCAAATAATTTATTTTACCTTATGAACTCTTACGAGAAAATGTTATCTTTTTATTGTGCGTTCAACTGGACCCCAAATCTGGGGGTGAATCCCAGAATATGAATTTCTGGTGATAGATTAAGCAATAATATCTGTCTTTCTGTTGATAAGCAGTTGAGAGCATTTGGAAAATCTGTGTTATACAAACTCGGGTTAAAATTACTTGGAATTACTTTTGGGAAGTGGAGGCAGGAACCACAGGAGGGGAGGGGAAAGGCACGGCTGCAAGGCCTCGTTTCCTTGAGCAGAAAACAGGCTGAATTCTACCCTGGAAACACACAGAAAGGATGGAAACACCACTGCAATCAGCCTGAGACCACTTTGGAAATCGAGGTCACTACCACCTCCTGATAGTCCTGACAGACTGCTGGCAGCATAACTGGTGCATCATTTCAAGGCATCATCTCAGACATTTTGTCTCTCTTTTCCTGCAGAGTGAAGGCAGTTCTCCCTTCTTGATGCTAGTTCTCATATGGCTTTTCTGCCTTCACCCACAACTTTGCAGTGCTGCAGAAACTGGACCTCAGAGCACAAGAAAGCAGCAAGCAGTCTGCTCCCCAAGACATCCAGCTAAGAAGTTGATTTGTCTTCCACTGCTTGTAGCTGCTGCAATTGTACCTGCACTGCTAGTACTGGCCTTCCATCTGAGCTAATAGGAAGAATACAAGTCTTGCATATGTTTAGGCGAGAGGTTTCAGCAATAAAGATAGTTCTCCTTTATAAAAATTCTTCACTTTGTTTCTGTCTAATTGTATCTATCTTCAGTGTCCAACTACTGGACTCTTTCCATCTTTCTCTTGTAGATTTAAAAAAAGAAATAAAGAAAAGAAAATACTTTTCTCCTACCTGAAATCATCTTCTCATGTAAGATACTTATGGCTGGTGTGAAATGACTACTTAGCCTTTCCTTTGACTAAGTTATTCACTTGGTCTGTAATTGTTGATTTCTGAGTAAAGTTGTCCAGGACTAAATCATTCACATAGCCATTTTCAGAAGCATTTTCATATTGGCAGCAATTTTTTGTTTAAAGTGTTGATTCCGACAGAAGAAATTAATTAACGATGTTACAAATGCTACATGTAGCTGCAGTAACTTTTCTTTTAATCAATATGTACCCACAGTCTGTATGTTAACTCCTTTAATTGCATCAATGTACTGCAGAATCTCATTCAGCTGGTTATGTGCTACTTCCTGAAATTATTTTCTGATAAGTCTTTCAGAATTCAGTGTTCCATCATCTACTTATGGCTAACATCTATGGCTTCTAACACAAAAATTTGCATTTAAACATACTGTATTTGTTTCCAGGTGAGCTAGAGAGCCAGAAATGTCTAACACATTTCAAACATTGCAGAACTGAACAAAGAACTCCTTGATGGGAGTGAAGGGTGTTTATCAAATTAGTAGCAATTACCTGGAAACATTCTGTCCTGGTTTACTCATCTTGACCTAAGTTTGTTTATTTGTTCGTGTGCCTGAACAAGTTCTTGTAAGCAGATGTATAATTCTACTTAATGCAGCTCTCTCTATTTCATATTTAGTCAGTATTACTGTCTTTATCTCAGGGACCAAGAGCAAAGCTGATTAGAATGATAAGCAGGAGAGACTTCATGCCTTCCAGCCTCCCTCAGCTAAATCAGCTAATGGTGACGCTTCCTCTCCACAACCCCCACCCTGAAGAAAGTCTGCAGCAAAACAGGATATTTATGAAAAACCCATAACTGAAGAGGTGGTGAAGTGAAAGCCAGAAATACTCTTTTTCTCTTGATCAGTTTCTGAAACATCATAATTATTTTACAATTTAATTCAGACAAGGGATACTATAGGCAGGCATAGTCACATGCAAGAAGTTGCACAAGAACGCTGTTGTCTAGCTTTGTGAAATTCATGACTGGAAGGATACTCTTGGTCATGGATCAGATTGCTTAATCTCTTCAGTAAAACAATCCTAATGATTACTATTTCATAGTGCTTGCTAAGCGTAGGCTTTTTTCTCTCTCACTTCTATTCAAGACTGCTTCAGACCCTTTGTTGGCTAGAAATCATAATCTTTATTCTATAGTCAGGCTATATACACTTGGATCTGTGCTAATGCTGTACTTTTTTTTTCCCTATCCTGACACTCCTTCCCTTTTCCCCAGCTTCTTCTGAAAGAGAGATCATAATCTCTGAAAAGTTTTGTTTGGTATTTTTTCTTCTTCTTCTTTTTTTTTTTTTTTTTTTTTTTTCATAATAATAAATAACAAAAGCTCTTTTGAGATGGAACATTCCACCCTCTTTTTACCCCAGCTGTAAAGCTCAGTTCAGTGTCTATGCTAGTTAAGTAGTACAAACATTGTTCCTTCAATATTTTTTTAAAATTTTCAAGAAGCTGCTTTTGTTTGTACTGATTAGTGGTCTCTGACTACAAACTCACTCCAAGTTTTCTGGGTTTCAGGTTCTTTGGAGCAGCACTCCCCTTGCAGGGCTGCTGGGCTTATTTGCTGTGTTCAGGTAACAGCAAAAAATGCAGACCAGAAACATCTTTTTAAAACACCACATACTGCTGAATAGATCATATTCTTCATATTAAATGTTGCCATAAAATCATAAAATCAGGAACTTTTAGTGAAAAAGTATATTTTTAAATTAAAACTTTACCAAGAGACAATTCAGAGAACGGAATTTTTGGTTAAAGAGAGCGAGCCCAGTGTAACCTTGTAGAGATGTAGTGTCCTATATCGTGAAAGACACACTTCAAACATCCTTACACTACTCTTCAGTGAATTGTGGTAATGACGAGGCTCTAAGTATTCTGTATCTCCCAATGAGTGCTTTGACCAGGATCATACCAGTTACTCTCTGCATCTGTTTTCTGAATATGCAGAAATAATGTTGCTCCAGGAGGCCCCTGAGCTGCAAATGTCTGGAGGCTGAGAATGCTCAGAGATTAACATCTATGCTCTATTGCTACAATTCTCTCTAAGCATGTGGTTTTGACTATAGTTAGAAACAGGATTTGGGGAAACAAGAACATTGGTTCCAACCCACTGTGGCTCTCTGCTGCTCTTAAATTGTCATAAACTAGATAATAAAAATGCAGGAAGAAAGAAAGAACACCCACTTCTTCTCCCACTCTTGATAAAATTGCAGGAACTGTAGATTTCCTATCAGGCAGCTGGTGCTTTAGCACAAAGTACTGTTTACTGCCATGAGAAGAACAGTTCCAATAGAAGAAATTATATAGCTGAGTTGGTGCCCTCTCTGACGGATTCAGGATCAGCTTTAGTCAGGATGGCGAAGCATGCAGCTAATGCTTCAACCCACTGGTAGAAATAACGAAAAATTGCTCTTAACAATGATTCTGTTCTAGATGCTACCTGGAATGGGAGGAGTCGTGTGGCAGCTGGGCCTCCAGCTGTGCATTGCTGCTGCGCTGCTCTTTGGTGGAGGAAGAGGGAGAGGTAAGAGGAGACGCTGGAACAGAACCACTGTACAAAGACAGGTACATGCCTGTGCTCGTTTTTCATTCGCAGACCCTTCCGTATGCACCCCAAGATCCTGTGACTGCCCTTTCCCAGGTCCCAGGAACCAGTACAGCTGGCTGACAATGTCAGGCCTAGGGCACTGAGCATATACTGGACAAGCTGGGCACCAGAAAAGGTGTAGCCACTGCCCAAGATCCCTGCTCTATGATCTTACACTCATCTCATGCAGGGAAATGTGTCAAAACAGAGTAAGAACATCATGAGGAAGATCAGATGCACTGTCAGCAATAGAAGTATTAGCAAGTATTGCATTTATTTGATGTATTGAGCAAGGCATCATCCAGTGATGCATGAATCCAGTTCTGGTCTCCTTCCCCTGCAGAGCTCCCTGGCAGCCTGAGCTGCCTGAATAACTACATGACTACCGTGAGCTGCACGTGGGTGACAGAGGATCCCGTGGGTGATGGACCTTTCCACCTGCATTTCACCAAGTAAGAGCTGCACACCAAGAGCTGTCTGTGGCAGCGCTGGCATGGACAGGACAGCCCTGAGAAGCAGAGATGGAGCCCAGCTGTGGGCTTTGCTCCCTCCACAGCAGGAGAACTGTGGCACAGCTAGCTCTCCCCCCTCATCACCCCAGACCGCAGAAGCTGCCCTCTGTCGTGCTCCCACAGCCCCAGGGTCAGCAGCAAAGGTCAAGTGCACATGGCTGCATGCTCTCCTGTCAGCTGAGGGCTCTCCATGTGTTCAGTGAACCCTTCTGGCAGGCATCTCAGAGTAGAGAACCTTCCCTTCCCAGCTGCTGGTCCCCATGAGCTGGGAACTTCCAGAGCCCATCCTACATAAAGCTGCCTAATCAGCTTCTAATAATTTCTTTCCTTTTTCCCTAGAAATTAAACACCTATTGATTTAATGCATATTAGTAAATATAAAAATACAAGTCCAGTTATAAGCTTTAATAAGATATTTAGAATATTATCTGAGTAGTTTTTCCTCTAATAGAAGAAATCGGGTGAAGAGTTTGCTAACTGATAGGATAACCTGAGATTAATGTGTTTAGGTTATGTAGAAACATTGTCTTGACCATCAGGAACTATTACATGAGGGCAAGCCACTCTGACATTAGATGCCTCATATTCTGCTATGGTTAAGTGAAAAATAGCCTAACTCTTATTAATACTGGATTTTAAATCTATGGAGAGATGGGCAAGCTGATAAACTGATATGTCCCAGTTTCCTGTGGGATCACATGCAGTGTGAAAAAATTGCTAATAAATGGCTAAGCCACAAAAAGACAAACCAACTTCCAATACATTTTCCTGTCAGTACCGGCTTGTTTGTAGTGAAAGAGGACTTAATGTACAGCTTATTGCTACCTCTGTGCTATGCACTTGTAACCAGCTGTCCATCCACTCCTTCCCCCTACCTACCTGCTTTCCTGCAGTGACAGCAGCTCTCTCAGAGGGAGCAGACAGTAGCTACTGGATGCTATGTGCAGCTCCTGTGAGATTTCGTGCTCTCAGCAGTAAGGTTATAAATGTGTCTTCTTCCTCCCTAACCAGCCCTGCCATCCATCCGGCTTTTTGGATTGCTGGTTTGCTTACAGTCTGGGCCAAAGAGGTTCATGGTTTTCCAGAGTGTTGTGCTGTGCTAAGCTGCCATAAATTGAAAAGCACTTAATTGTATGACTTGATAGAAACTTTCAGCCTTTTTATTCTTCTAGCCTCTGGTCAAAGGGCCACAATGCCAGCTGCAAACTGACAGCCACAGGGAGCATGCAGAATCAGTACCACTGCACAATCCATTTAGCCAGCGAGATCTTGGAAACAGATGGTTATAGAGTCTCTCTCCAAGGAAACTTCTTTGGACGTAATCACACATACATGGCCTTTCCAGAGTACAGTCCCCGCAAGCACAGTAAGTACGAACCAGCACAGCTGTGAGCTGAGGCTCTGCCCAGCAGCCTCAGGATAGGTCTGGTATGCTGCCTAACAAAGGATGTCTCAGAGGCGGCAAGGGAAAACAATGAGAACAATCAAGACTGCGCATCTCCAGGGAGTGCACTGTGTGAGCTGCACTGGTAAGGAGGCAGTTGCTGAGTCTCTCCATCCTGACTTTTCCTGGACTTCAGAGGGGCAGGCTCTGGAGCACCATCCAACAATACTTCTCATCTGCATCGTGTTTTCTTGTGCCCTGGGTAATTTGCAATGGATTGCTTCAATTATTTGTTTGTTTTGTTGTTTTATTCTTCTCTAAGAAATTATGTAATGAGGAGTCATGGATTTAACTGGAATGTCCCATGGCCTGGTACTTGATAGAAGTGCTCAAAACCTCTCCGTATTAGTGGTATGTTGTAAGGGCAGGATGTGAAATCCAGAGTGGTTCTTTGCTTGCAAGATTAACCTTAGGAGATATCATTAATTTATGTCAGATCTGTAGCTGTTCTGATGCTGTAAGCTAACTTGGTCTACGGCTAGTGTTAGTATCCCTTTTTAGACCCAGCTTTATCTTCCATTACTTCAGTCAGCCTAATACCATGTATTTTCTTTTGTGGTGTCCCAAAGACTGAAAAAAACCCCACCTCCTCTCTTTGCAGTAAAACTTGATCCACCTTTGAACATCCAGAGCAATACCACTGCCAGCAAGTGCCAGATATGGTGGAATGTGTCGAATGTGCCTTGGTACCTCGCTGAAATTCTCCAATATGAGTTGCAGTATAAGGAATACAGCATGTCTTGGGAGGTAACTGGATGAGGCACACAGTGACCCTGCCTTGCTCTTTGGGTACAATGGCCTTGCCACTCAGCACTAGCTGACTTAAGCTGGCCTTTCTGGTTTCCCACATTAAGGCTGAGAGATTTTACATAAAACATCAATACTGAAGTTCAGTAACTTTTCTTCTTATGAACCCTGCATCCGTCATCATTCAGGCCCTCTTCTTGCATCTAAGACAAGAAAATCCAAAAAAGAAAAGAGAAGGGAAAAAACAACGAAAAAAAGAGTATTTGAAAGATCATCCTTTTGCCCAGTCTCACTAACAGCAATCCTTTGTAATACTTTGCAGGTTGCATGGAACAAGACACTACCCAGTTCACTGCCACAGGTAGAAATTGAAGCCACAGAGCTCCACAGTGGCACGGCTTATGCTGCAAGGGTTCGCTGCAAAGTTTCTGAAAATGAGAATTCATACCACAGTCAGTGGAGTGAGTGGAGCCAGACAATAGTGTTTCAAAGAGCAGGTACAAAGAATGTTGTTTTCATCTTATTTAATTTCTTTTCATGTCCATGTTTAAAAAAAAAAAAAAAGATACACAGCAAAATGAAGCTTTTCTAATCAGAACTAGCTTTCTTCAAGTATTCATAGGCAAATTACTTTCCTTAAGGCCTTTAGCTGCCTTTTATTTGCAGTGCTTGGTTATTTGGGGTTCTATCTTGACTTCCAGACATTTTATTAAATTTTTTTATGCTGATTCTTTTCCTAGATGTCCCAAAAGGCTCTGAAAAGATTCTAAATACCAAAACTATGCAATACTTATTCATTCCTCTGAGTTTTGCCACTCTGCTCTATTTATTCTGGAACTGCAAGCTTTCCTCAAGGTATGTGATTTTCATTGAGCTCCCCTTGATCTTTATGGCCTGAAAAGGGTAAATCAAGAGTTGATAAATCCCTTTTCCTTCCTGTTTCTGCTGCACAGATTCAGTCATTTCCAAAACGTCTTTTGACAATCTTGGAATGCGACCTGTTCCTCGGCCAATGACAGTTAATGACCCACAATAGAGTCCTTAAGGAGACCAAAGTACCTTTGGATCTCCCAAATTCGGCTAAAGCCCAAGGATTATGGTATCTTGGAGTGAAAGAAATTTAAGCCAATGGAAATATTTGAAGTTTCATGTAGATAAATTAAAAGTGCAAGTACACAGTAACATGTAAAGGTGGTTAAACTGATGTCAGTGCTTAGCCATGTGTTATATTCCTGGCAGGAGCCAGTAGGTAAAATACCAATATAGGCAAACTAAACTGACTCATTCATTTGAGATCAAGTTGTACAGAGAAAAAAGTGTTTTCAGAACCTTGGTTCAACCATCCTCTGCAATATTTTATGCTGGCAGAGCATAGGTAAATCTCCTACCTCTTTCTTTTTTACCTTGACATGACCTTGCTATGCTCCATATACACATCATTCTTAGAGAAACAGAATATATGATGTCCACACATTAAAATATTTTTACAGGATAGATTCCAATAAAGTGGCAAGGGTGTCTGGCAGAATTTCTCTGCTTAAATGTAATGAAACTAGAACTCTTTAACTTTCAGAAGCAGTGGTTTAGATCAAGTAAGCTGATAAATGTTCAAATAGCTTGGTGCATATAATGAGTAATAGACCAGTATATTAAGTTTGTGAAATATTCCTAAGAAACTTATGAGACTGTGCTTCAGCTTAGAAACATTAAGTGCATGCAGAAAAATAATTGCATGAAAAGTCAGAAATTATGATGACTGGGCTTCTTGTGCAATCTTACTAATGTAAGTGTGTGTGGCAGGTTCACCCAACCAGTATCATGGAGACAGAACACAGAAAAACTCTCCATTTTTATTAAGTGCTCTTTTCTCACTTTAGGGCAAAAAACCTCGCCTGCTTTAACATTCCCACACCAGCTGCTTTCTTTCAGCCACTCTATAGTTTGCACAATGGGAATTTCAAGGTAAGAAATAAATTTCATTTCTTTCTTATGACCCTCCGTTCGTAACCGGAGGATTTTTTTTTTCTAGGATTAATAATTCTAGCTCCTGAGCAGAGTTACTAACACGTGGTTCTGATCTTCCTGAAAATTTGTAGTTTCTCATTTTCCTGCTTCCACACACTAGCTAACCACCAGAGCTTCTGTGCAGCCTCTTGCTCCTTAGAAGTGGAATTCCTCCAATGAGTCCCAGACTGAAGGCAAAAGGTGCACCTTTTCAAAACCAAAGCAATACCAACAGCTTGTGTTATATTCTGGTGGTGTAGTCTTGTAAAACTTCTTGTAAGATTTTGTGAAATTAGCTGGTAGGTTTTTTACCTTATTATTCTAACTTTGCCTGTTGGATTTGCACTAAACATCTGGGTTGTCGTGCCAAAGCCATAGAGAAAAAGAAGTTATTTTGGAATAACTATGCAAAATGACCCCAACTTATTGATGCTTTCATTAGGACTGGGTTGGACAGAATGAGGCTTGTAGCCAACTTGAAAGAGAAGAGGCCAGCAACTCAAGAAAAGTGAATGCAGATAGAATTTCTGACCTAAACACCCAAGAACTGATTTCCCAAAACTCATTGAAACCTACAGGAAGCACAGATATGGTTACTGCAGAAGAAAACTTTGCATTTGCCTCAGGTCCAAGCCAGCAATATGTCCCCAGCAGGTACATAAGAGCAGAAGTGACAGAGTTGTGGCTGGGACTATTGTTTGCACCAAACCATGCTGGTGATACCGTCAGCCTGAAAATCTCTGAAATAATTAAAGACAACCTTGAGAGCCCTAGTGTTGGAAGGAATTATCCCTCTCACTCACAGCATGGAAAGGGTGACTTTCTTAGGCTTCAAGAATCTTTGGGAATAGCAGATGTGTCCTTCAGTGGTAGTGACTATTGTACTTTGTGTGACAATGATACCACAGGCGGTTTGATTTCTGCTGAACTACTGAAGTTTTCTAATGGCAATAGTCATGTTAAACATCAGAAGGATCAGTGACTTTCCCTGAGGAGCACTGCCTATAAAGTTCCTTGTGTTCTCCTATCACCTCCCAACACTGTTGTCCCAAGCGATGTAAATGGTGACTGTGCAGCAGTTTCAAACATGTATCATTTTAAAATACATCCTCAACTTCTGTACTTCAGAAGAAGATTGTGACTAAGTCCCCTGTCTAGCAAATGCTACCCCTATAGGCATGGCAGACCCCGACCCTGGCAACATCTGCGGTCCCAGAGACACAAGATTATGCCCTTCCCTAAATTAACCTGGCTGCAAGATCCAGTAGCCCTCTTATGTAAGGAGGCAGCAGCAGACTTGCTGCTTTCCTCAGGAAGAACTATCAGAACTCTTGGAAGCAGCAACATTTGCAATGCGATGAACCATGTTTTAAACTCCATCATTTTGTAAAAACTATGCGTGACTTTTCATAAAATCATGAGAAACTATTTTTGCTTATGAAAGTAATTCTGCTTCTTAACATATTGATGAATTAAAGCAGTTCCTGATTTGATCAGAATTTGTAATTGCTCTGTTTAAAGATAATCAGAGAGTAGCCCCTGTTCTTTATTATCTTGAATGGTTGTAACTTTTTATTTTGCAATAACTAAGCCTCATGTACTGCTTTAACAAAAATTTATTTCAAGGTCAAGCGGCTGGGCTGATTTAATAGAAAAAGGTGAAAAATAAGAACAACACAAATGACCTTTGCTTAATCACAGAACAGGCCAGGCCCACTGCCTCTCTAGGCCTTCTATTATCTCTCCACAATTGATGAGTCCTTTGCCTATCTGCACAACAGGTACAGCCTTTCTGAGCTGAATCTCTGGAAGTTTACTTTCTGCCTTAGACACAGAAAATCCTATATGTGATTAATAATCTATCAAGCAGATTTCTGGAGTCTTAGTTGCATCTCTTAGATTTAATGAGCTCAACAGTTTCAGCAAGCATACTGAGACGTACACATACATCTGAACTAGCTGACACATCAATATACACAGGCACATACATTCATTCCCTCCTCTTTGGAGTACTTCCCTTGTCTCTCTGGTTACAGCACAGACTAGTTTTAACAAGGCAAAGAAAGATTTCATTTAGAAGAAACAAAGTAGGTCAAGACATCCTTCCCAAAAAGTGTGCTAAGCCAGAGAACGGTTGTGAGCAGTTTTTATCTGTGAGAAAAACAGGAACAGAAAGAGGAGTTAACATCTGATTTGTGTGACAGCCACAGGAGGTGATAGCAGTGATTCGTTTTCAGCGTTGTAAGCAAAGAGCTTTTCTGACATCTGAAAAAATACCCCATTTCTGGTCCTTGGTGCTTTTTAACTTTAATGCAAAACTGTTTTCAAGGGTGCTTCTATTACTCCACCACAATCTAATGGCAAGAGAAGAACGTGATGATGCTGTCATTAAGAGTTGGTATAATTTCCCCGGGATGAGAAAATCAGTAAAACAAATGCCACTTACCTGGAGTATTTTGGTGATCCCAAACTTTTAGACCCTATAGTGTAGTTCGATGTAGTGTCCCAGATTTCAAATCTTCAGAATCTGAGGGATGCTTTCTGAAATTCTGATCAATTGTATCTTAAACCCATCACATCTTGATAGCCCTTTCTTATGAACATGTCTGCACAGAAATGTAACCATTTTCATTAAATCTTGTTTTGTTAATAAGGTATTCTGTACCAGTCGCATTTGCAAAATGAGAGTGAGAACAATTATATTCAGATATGAGTAAGGCAGGTCAGGCTTCTATGGAAGGGAGAGTGCAAAACTTCATTTAATAGAGAAGCGAAAGAAAACTGAGAGATTGAATGTAGTCAGAAATTATGTGAGAGAAACGAAAAGTCAAAGACACTGCTGCTTGTGTCCGTTCGGGCAAGACAGGAAGACTAGAAGAATTGACTCTGCAGATGATGACAGATTAAGAGGCTGAAATTACATTCCAGTGTCAGCAGTTCTCCAGGTGAAACTCTTAAAAACTTTTAGCTGCTTTTATGGAATTACTTGAATATAATACTTGTTGTAGCTAAAATCAAAATGCCTCTTCTTTACAGTTAGGTCTGTGGAAAAACAGAGCCTCATTTTTATTCAGCCACTGAAATATTACATATTTTCTAAAAAAAGTAGACTCTAGGCCCTCCCCCCCCCACTTTTTTCCCCCTGTTCTTTTGCTTCATGTTTCTTTCGTCTTAGGGGTTTGTTTCTTGGTTGGTTGGTTTGTTTGTTTGTTTGCTTGTTTTTGTGGTTTTTGGTTTGGTTTGGTTTGGTTCTTTTGGTGACATGTTTGAGACCAGTATTAGTAGGTTCAAGCTATGGTTTTTCACAGCTGCTTGCAGAATCTCTGAACTACTCTAAGGCTGACTTTTGCCTCTAAACTGCCCAGGGTATGGGACCTCTGTTTAGTCTCCACCTAGGTCTGAGTGACATAGCTTATCTTCAGCTTAGTTTTTGTGTTGCTTCCTGTATGGTTTTTGGGCCCGGCCTTCAGGTAGGTTATATTTGGAGAGGCCCCTTGGGGGATGTGGTGGTGTCCCCGCTCCCCGGGGCAGCGTCCCTGCTCTCAGTGTCAGTGTCCCCTCTCTCAGTGCCAGTGTCCCCGAGCCCCAGGGCAGCGTCCCCGCTCTCAGTGCCAGTGTCCCTGCTCTCAGTCTCAGTGTCCCTGCTCCCCGGGGCAGTGTCCCCTCTCTCAGTGCCAGTGTCCCCGCTCTCAATCTCAGTGTCACCGCTCTCAGTGTCAGTGTCCCCGCTCTCAGTCTCAGTGTCCTGCTCCCCGGGGCAGTGTCCCCGCTCTCAGTTCCAGTGTCCCTGCTCTCAGTGCCAGTGTCCCTGCTCTCAGTTCCAGTGTCCCCGCTCTCAGTGCTAGTGTCCCCGCTGTCAGTCTCAGTGTCCCGCTCCCCGGGGCAGTGTCCCCGCTCTCAGTCTCAGTGTCCCCTCTCTCAGTCTCAGTGTCCCCTCTCTCAGTGCCAGTGTCCCCTCTCTCAGTGCCAGTGTCCCCGCTCTCAGTTGCAGTGTCCCCGCTCTCAGTCTCAGTGTCCCCGCTCTCAGTCGCAGTGTCCCCGCTCTCAGTGCCAGTGTCCCCGCTCTCAGTGCCAGTGTCCCTGCTCCCCGGGGCAGTGTCCCCGCTCTCAGTCTCAGTGTCCCTGCTCTCAGTGCCAGTGTCCCCGCTCCCCGGGGCAGCGTCCCTGCTCTCAATGTCAGTGTCCCCGAGCCCCAGGGCAGCGTCCCCGCTCTCAGTGCCAGTGTCCCCGCCCTCAGTTGCAGTGTCCCCGCTCCCCGGGGCGGCGTCCCTGCTCTCAGTGTCAGTGTCCCCGAGCCCCAGGGCAGCGTCCCCGCTCTCAGTCTCAGTGTCCCCGCTCTCAGTCTCAGTGTCCCCGCTCCCCGGGGCAGTGTCCCCGCTCTCAGTCGCAGTGTCCCCTCTCTCAGTGCCAGTGTCCCCGCTCTCAGTTCCAGTGTCCCCGCTCTCAGTTCCAGTGTCCCCGCTCTCAGTGCCAGTGTCCCCGCTCTCAGTGCCAGTGTCCCCGCTCCCCTGGGTAGTGTCCCCTCTCCCAGTGCCAGTGTCCTCGCTCTCCGGGCAGCGTCCCTGCTCTCAGTGTCAGTGTCCCCTCTCTCAGTGCCACTGTCCCCTCTCTCAGTGCCAGTGTCCCCGCTCTCAGTCTCAGTGTCCCCGCTCCCCAGGGCAGTGTCCCCGCTCTCAGTCTCAGTGTCCCCTCTCTCAGTGCCAGTGTCCCCGCTCTCAGTCGCAGTGTCCCCGCTCTCAGTGCCAGTGTCCCCGCTCTCAGTGCCAGTGTCCCCTCTCTCAGTGCCAGTGTCCCCGCTCCCCGGGGCAGTGTCCCCGCTCTCAGTGTCAGTGTCTCCGCTCTCCGGGGCAGTGTCCCCGCTCTCAGTCCCAGTGTCCCCGCTCTCAGTCTCAGTGTCCCCGCTCCCCAGGAAAGTATCCCCGCTCTCAGTTCCAGTGTCCCCGCTCTCAGTGCCAGTGTCTCCCCTCTCTGGGGCAGCGTCCCCGCTCTCAGTGCCAGTGTCCCCGCTGTCAGTGCCAGTGTCCCCGCTGTCAGTGTCTGTGTCCCCGCTCTCAGTGTCAGTGTCCCCGCTCCCCAGGACAGTGTCCCCGCTCTCCGGACAGTGTCCCCGCTCTCAGTCTCAGTGTCCCCGCTCTCAGTCGCAGTGTCCCCTCTCTCAGTGCCAGCGTCCCCTCTCTCAGTGCCAGCGTCCCCGCTCTCAGTGCCAGTGTCCCCGCTCTCAGTGCCAGCGTCCCCGCTCTCAGTGTCAGTGTCCCCGCTCTCAGTGTCAGTGTCCCCTCTCTCCGGGGCAGTGTCCCCGCTCCCCAGCCCAGCACGATGCCCCTCGGCTCGTCGCCGCCCCCTGCTGACCGATGCCGGGGCCGCGGGCGGTTTCTCCCACGTCCCCCACCACAGGCAGCGTTTACCTCCCCCGATTCTCTCCAGCTACTTCACATCTTCCTGAAGGCATCATGCCTAGACTTCGATATATTATTCAACTGCATCCTCATTTGTTACATGAAGAATGAAATAAGTACATTTGCCGTTCTCCAATTCTGTACGTCTTTATCTGCTAAAATAGTATTTATTTGCAGTAACATCTCACTATTGATTCATTATGCAAATTCTGGTACCCTGTAGCTCTCACATTCTATTTCAATATATTGCTAGTAACCTATTACTTCAGCGTTTATATCAATACATTTCCTTTCTTATTTGAAGTGCAATACTTCACGCTTTATGTAATTTCATATTATTTAGAGTGTATTTCAGATATGTCAGAATATTTTTTCTCCTCATTTTCGTCTCCCCAAGTGACTAAAATCTTTCCCGGAATAATATCACAAATCTTGTATATATACTTTCTATTTCATTTCCAAAACTGATAAAAATACTGAATCAGACCAAGTTTGAGCCTGGAATGCTCCTCGAAATGCTATTCCACTTTATCAAGGAACTGCTAATGATTAGACTCAAATACATTATCAAAAACTTTAATAATTCACTAACAAGACTAGAAGCTAGCATTTAGGTCAACTAGCTTCCTTAGTATTCCTTTAAAATCGAACTTTGTCAAAAACCTTAGCAAAAACAAATTATACACTCTCTACCCTGTTAGCAGCAAGTAAACTTGGCTGTCAAAGATGGATGTGATATAGTTTCTCTGTTTATGCACTTGGTGTAGCATTATTCTGGGCCTTACTTTCCCTACATTTGAGGATGAGACTATCATTCTGAAGTCCTCTAGGTTTCTTGAATGGCTTCTCAGAAATAACTTTTAATATTGCAGAGAGTGCTTCAGTTATCTATGTTTTGCTTGTTTTTGTTTTTTTTTCCTTGTTTGGGGTTGTTTATTTGTTATGCTTGGGTGTTTTTGTTTTGTTTCATTTTCCCAAAAAGAATACTTAAGGGCAAATTTCATCTGTTCCTGCAGAATTTAACACACTTGCTAAGGACTTTAACTCAATTTTTTTTGTGTGCTATTCTCTTGTTAAATTGAATAATACTATCTTTATTGTTAAAACTAGATTGCTCAGTGGAAGAGAAATGGTGTGCTCTGTTCTTCAATCCATTACACATTATCTACTATTCACTCCCTTTCCTGAACAATAACAGGCTTTTACTCTCCCTTTTTCCTAAGACTGATGACAAACTTGTAGATGTTGTGGTTGCCCTCTTTTCTAATTAATTTTAGTTTGTCAGTTTGTTTTCAATTGAACAGGAGATAAAAATTTCTACTGTCCAGGTTTTCCAGCAGGCTTTGTACACTAAACTCTGCCAGATGAAGCCGTTGGGCTCTACACCATTGTCATCTCAAAGGATTGCATATAATATACTGACATTTCATGACTTTAAATGCTACTGAGTGCTTTATTACCTTTATTCTAAGGGCACCATTTGCTTTTCCAGAAAGGAAAATGTTACAGTTTGCTGATATTAAGCAGCAGAACCTAGCAAATTGCCTACAGTGATGTTGTTGCCTGATTTGTGTTTGCCTTGGCTCATACATGCCAGAATACACGTATAGGCTTTACAGATGATCCACAGCCCAGAGAAGCTGAATCTGAGTATCACATGCGCCCAGGTAAGCCCTGCTGGAACAGGATGTGAGTCTGCACAGAACTGTCTTGACACACACAGCTTAATAGAGTAGTCATGTAATATTATCACAAGTCTGACATTTTTGGTTCCTTCCTTTTCTTTGTGTTCACAACTCTTGGTTATATAATGTTTGAAATAGCTGTAAACTTGCTGTGTATGATCCACAAATTTTACTAGTTTTGTGATGAGCCTGATACTTTTTGAGCCTTATAAAAGATCCAAGGACATACACATAAATCCAACTGTTCAAGCAGCTCTGTGGACTATTATGATACTGTCTGGTTAGACTCAAAACTGTAAACCGGAGAAAAAATTATTTCCAGATCACATGGAATCTGCCTTTTTGGCAGGATAATCTCTTTTAACTGACATATGTGAAAACCATCACAGCGTCATTCAGTAGCTACAAACAGAGTTACAGCACTACTGCCCTAAATTACACAAAAGCGTCTAAAATACAGATACAGTCTGAATAGCGCACATGACTTACAACAAAAAACCGCACACTCGTGTCCACTGACCCATGCATCCCACCTACTGCAAGATTACGATCAATTGTTCTACTCGTATGCAGAAGGCTGAGAAAATTAACATACAGGGAAGTTGATTTAGGCTGGCTATTTAAAAAAATCTTTCTGAAAAAAGTTGATCAACCCTGGGACACTGTAGTGGTCCTGGCCCTCCACGCCACCCCCATGTGAAGCACAGTATCTGTATCTTGCAGATTCTGATATTCAGCAAACTAGATGGTCTTTTCCTGCCTCACCCCTTCGAGTAATCCCTCACAATTCTAGGAATTCCTTGACAAACTCAATTTGCTCGCTGCAGTGTCGTGCACCGCTGGCCCGTTCCCCCCGGCGTCTGTGGCGGGCGGGCTCTGACCCGGACTGACAGAACGCCGTTAACGGGCACGGCGGGCTCGCACGGCCCGCGGGGAGAACAGCCAGGCGGAGCCGCCGGGGCAGCGCGGGTGCTACGCAGACGAGGCACGTTCTCAGGAGCGAACACCCGCACTGCAATCGCATTTGTGACGCACTTGAGTTCCGAGCTGAGCAGAGGGCGCGGCACCCCCGCAGTCCCGCCCGCCACGCTGCCGCCGCCGCCGTGGCACGGGCCCGCCCGTGAGCGCCCGGGGAGGTGCTGCCCGGCGGCCCCGCCCTCTTCCGCCCTCACCGCACGCAGCTTCCGGGGGGGCGTCATCCCTCAACTACGCATGCTCTGCTCGGCTCGGGCGCTGAAGCTGACGGGGGCCGCTCTCGCCTTGCCCGAGTGTGAGTAGCAGTTACCGCCACCAATGAGCGAGCGCGGCGCGCGGAAGCCCCACCTCCGGCGGGGGGATTGTTGTGGTGACGTCAGGGGCGGGGGACGCGGGCACCTCATTGGCTCAGGCTGGGCCGAGCGCCTGGCGCGGAACGGGTGGGGAGCGGCCCCGGTCCGGGCGGGCCATGGCCAGCACCGGGAGCCCCCTGGTGAGTCCGCGCGCGGGGGGGAGGCCCGCGGGCCCGGCGGGCCGTGGCCGGCGCCGGCAGCCCCCTGGTGAGTCCGCCCCGGGCCACGGCCCTCGGGCTCGTGGGGGAATAAGTAGGCCCGGGCGCCAGGGCCGGCCCGTGAGAGGTGGCCGGCTGAGCCCAGCGCTCTGGCGGCGGCAGGGTCGCGGTGGTCATTCGCGGACGGCCTCGCCTCCTGCGCCCGCTCCAACAGGGCGGGTGAGCGGGCGCTGCCGTCCGTGGGTCTGGTCTAGTCTTGTCTCTGCTGCTCGCGGCCCTTCTTCTGTCCCCCGCTCCTGGGTCGCCGCGGGCCTCGCGGGAGGGCCCCGTTGTCCCCCGAGCGTAGTCTGTTCGCGGGAGGAGCTGAGGCCGGTGGTGAAGGGGCCGCACCGCGGCCTCTCGCGGATCTCCGTTTTCGGTTCCGGGTACGGGGCGTTGGCGTGGCTATGCTGGGCCGTCTCCCGCCGGGAGAACAGGCGTTGTTGCTTTGTGGGAGCTACCTGTCACTCTGTAATCGATTTCTTTTGTAGTAGGAACGAACGCGTGAGGAAGATCGTGAGGGTCACAGTAGGACGCCGTTTCAAACGCAGTTGTTTACATTAGTCTGACAGCGTAAACTCGTTTTGTGTACACTGACGTATCTAGAAGATGGAGTTGTAGCTGGTATACGGTCGTGGTAATGGTAAATCTTTTGTGTTGTAAGTTATACAGTTCAGTTAGTGTAGACATTGCCTCATGAAAAGAAAAATAATCACCAGCTTTCACTCATGTTGGGAAAACTACCTAGCAGTGATATGTTTCCTTATCCTCGTGTGCATGCTGCTGTGCTTTGGGTCTTGTGTTCTGTCAGTTTTGAGTTGCCAAACTTCACTCTGCAGCACTTAAAACCTTTTCATCAGTTGGAATTGGCTAAGGAGGATTTTCTGTGGAGAATGGTGCAGCCGTGTTGATTCTTGACATGCTGTTTGAGTGTGCTGTCCTCTTTGTGCTGGGTGATTTTTTTCATTAGGATGTTACACAGAATCATATTTATTGACTGAAGATGAGAAATACTGTGTGAATGGTCCTACAGAGCACATAAAATGCTACATTGAGGACTATGAGATAAACCAGTTTTTGATTGTTAAAGGAATTAGTTTTGCTCTCTTGCTAGTTGATACAGCTCTATAAAGCTGCTTCTTAGCATCAGAGATGACTTCTGTTTACTTGGACTCTTAAACAGAGAGTATGCTTTCCTTTATATTTCTGCTCTTGCTTATTGCCCATCTCTTTCGGGTTTTTCTCTCAAAAATGCTTGCATTTCTGTTCCTTTTCTGTATACAATTTAGGTCCTTGTCCATAAGAAAAACATGCAGAGGGGGACAAATTAAGAATGCAACTGATGTCCATTTTGGTAAAAGTTAGGATGTTTTGTCAGGATAATTCGTTTTAATTCCTTCTCTTCCATTCTGTTTAATATGTTCCTGGTCAGGTGAGTATACTGACAGGCAGTACCAGATAAAAGTGGCCCAATTCAACTAACCTTGTTGTAGTTCAAATGATATAAAATATGGGAAATCAAGTATTTTTGAGACTGAAGAAGTTACTGTTCATGTCATGGAGTCAATGATGTGAGTTCTATGATTATTGTATTGTAAATGCATAAAATAGGATTAAGGAGGGGAGGTATGAATAGAACACAGCTTTGAAAGGAACGTTGTAGCAAAAGGAACGCTCTGCCAAAACAGTTAATTTCTGTATTTTTGTGTGCCGGGACAATTCCTAAAATGTTCCATTATTTTCTGAAGACGTGACATAAGGAGGGAGCTGTACTTCTAAGAAGGAAACTATTTTAGTGCATCTTTAGTTGCACATGCCAGTGTGGTCTTAGTTATTTGCTGTTAATGCTATTATGAGTATATTGGGTCTCAAACCAAGAAGTGCCCTTCTCCTCAAAATGAGGAGTCTGGAAGTATGGTAATTAACGTCTTCATTTGCAGCAATATCCTTGCTGGAATATTTAGCTGCACTAGCAATTACTAGATTCTACTGGTGTTTCTGACCTGATAAATCCTGTAGTGGAGGATGGATCTGGCTGAACAAAATTACTAGCTTCTTTTTATTCCCCCAGTGGAACTAATATGAACTACACTTTTCAGAGAACTGGGCTCTCAGCGCTTACAGAGAGTAAGTTTTGCATCTATGTTAAGAATTAGATTATGCTAAGATTAGATTATTAGATTAAAAAGATTATGTTAAGGGTTCTGTTTGTATTTATTTGTAGGTGTAAAACTTCCAGATACGTATGAAGGGAAAACCCTTCAAGCCTATGTGTTTAATGTTCTCCTTGGTTTTCATCATAAAACCATGACTAGTCTTTATCACTCATGGGTTGGCTTTTAACTGAGATAAATTTTCAGTAAATCCCTTACCAAAGCAAGGTGCAGGAATAGAAATTAATAGAAGATGTGGATGTTGAAAAGGTGCTCAGAGGTGGAAAAATCAGAAGTTTTTAAGAGGAGCAGTTTTATATGCATTTGTATTTCTCACATTAGAAGAGCTACTGGAAAGGACATGATCCACAGAATAATCTGAGTATAATAGTCATGTTCTACTAAACAATGATTCTACTGCATGGATAGCTTTTTTTTTTTAAACAGATTTTTCTTTGGGTTATTGATCTATTACAGTGCCAGAAGTAAAGTCTGTTTTGTTTAGCTCTTGAAACTCTACAAGTAGATTACTGTAGCTGTATGTTGTAAGGTACCCTGCAGGCTCAGGCTCATTGCACTTTCCTAAAGCAGATCAGTTGGAAGGCAGCATTGCCGGAAAAACTTGGAAAGGGATGCTGACTGCTGAAGTACTTGCAGGAATTTTTGTACAGAAGGCATGAAACAAGGGGCACGATCACTTTGTTAGGCTGAAAAATGTAGTAAATTGGCAATGTAATAAAAATAAATTTGGTCTATAAATATGTGAAACATTTTAGTAATACCTCTTTTTAAAAGGTAAACCTGTATTTTTTATATATATTTGTCTAGAAAAGCTATACGGATCGCTGTAGAACTAGCATATTTATGACATTCAGAAAATATGTGAGTGACCTTAATTTGGAAAACACTAGGTTTGAAAGATAAAATCCTTTTCCAAGTTCCTCATATTGGAGCTTTCGAAAGAATATGTATGATGCCAAGCAATTATTGTTTCTAGTATTTCAGATGGAAAAAACTTTCTTTGCAAGTTGCCAAGTTAGATTATGTGTATATAATAAAGAAGGAAAGAAGGGGGAGAAGCAGATTTTCCTCCCTTCCTACTTCCCTTTCTGACATCTTATTTGCAGGTAAGCTTGTGGAAACTTACTGCAGTCTAAAGTGTCTGAAAGGACTGGAGACAAAATGCACAAAACTAGCTATTTGGTGTAGAACCTTATTTTTCACACCATATGAATTCTATTCAAAATTGCTGTAGGAAATAAGTGGGTTCCTGTGTGAGTAAATATTGAACTTGAGAATTGATTTCTGCTTTAAAAGAGAAGCTGTAAATACTTCCCTTGCAAATATTTTATAATTCTTCATGGTGAAAAATTGTAAGGATTAACTTGCTTAGCACATTCTTTGGAAAAAATACTAAGTTCAGTGTTTGGTTCTTCAGTAATCCTGCAGGAATTTACAGTTCTTGACTGTGCCATGAATCCTTTGTACATACACTCCATCTGCATACTGGCACCTTGTGTCTGCTTCTCTGTTCTTCACCCCAAGCTGTTCTCTTTGCTGCCTGTAGCTGCTAGCAAGGAGCCTGGCATAGTGAGTCCTTTTGTGTTTGCTAGCCTGAGCCTCCATCTATGCTGTGCAGCACCTGATGATCAGTGTTCTTGTCAGGTAGGATCCAGACTGTTGCCATCACAGATGGCTTTTGTTTTATTGTGAGCTAGCCTAGATCTGTGTATGTTAAGTGAATTCTCAATGGCTTGTTTACATTATAGCTCTTTGGGCCATAGGCTGACTTTACGTTCTTAGAGATTTGAGTGATTTCCTGTTTCTGATTTGTTTTGAAGCACTAGGCTGTAGAAGGAGGCCTTAAATAGTCTGCCTCTGAAGATGATTGGAACTTAAATGCTTTGCTTAGCGTAGAGGAGGTTAGAGGGTAACTAGCTGTTGTGCAAGTTCTTATAAATCCTTTAATTAGCTATAATCCCTGCCTGATTTTGGAGTTAGAATCCTGGAAATCAGTGGTAAGAAATACCACTGTATGTAAGGTTATCAAATTTAGAGAAAGGCATTTGCATAAACTAAAATTTTGCATCAGCATTGCTTGGTATGTGAGAAACTATTTTCTCTAGATACAAAAACTTGTGGATAAAATACCTTTATTCCCTAAAGGTCAAAACAATCTAAGACTATAGAGGTGTTCTCTGTGCTTCCAAAGCATTGAGCCTCTTGGCTATATTTTTGCTGATACAATATGAAGCTGATATCCTCATTACTCACTTATGGATGAGCTGTGTTATGGATTTACTGCATAAAGCAAGAAATGTCAGTAGACAAATAGTACTTCTGTTGCCCACTACTGCAGAGCTACTAGCCATTTTAGGTAAAATAGTATGTTTGACTGGGAAAAGCTTGAAGCTTTCAAGCTTTCTCCTTCCATTAATTTGTACAGTCTTCGATCTTGAAATGTATTACCAGGACATGATTTTTAAAGCTCTTTTATTGCCTTTTAAATTATAGTTGTTTCTATCAAGATATTTTGTTAAGAGATTTTTTTGAGGGAAATGTTTTTATGCAGTGTTTCAATGAGCGCTTACCTTCCAGCGTTAGAGAGGCTTCAAATGACACTGAGCATGAAGGTGAGCATGGTTGTTTTGGTGGGTTAGAGCCTGGACTTCTTTAATTGGTTAGCATAGCAGTCTTTCTGGACAACAGCAACAAAAACCCACTCCTTCTATGGAGCCAAGTGCTTTTGAAATTTACGTGCTTAATTGATAAAAATGGTCTTTAAACAACAGGTTTTTCATGTGGCAGTATCTGAGATCAAAAAACTTCACCCTAGGTAGATGTATGACTTCAGATTCCCTTGTAAAACTAAATTGTGTTAAAATAGTTTTTTATAATTGAGCCAAGAGATTTTAATATATTGATTGAAATGTAATTTCATTACATTTATGTAACCATTTATGAACCTTGATCAAAATAAAACTTTTGACAAGTTATTCAGCTTCAGACTGTTTTGCTGAATGGACTATGAAAGTCCATTTTTTCAAGACATGTGGTGTTAAAAGGGCAGTTTGTTGGCTTATGTGCTAAATTTTAAGTTCTGTACAGTAATCTTTTGCATATCATTTGTTGATGAGGTTTGAAAGAGTGCTGATGCAGCTCTATGCAACTTAAATGCAAACCGCTGCTACACAAGATCACAAGATTAATGTTTGATGTGAATGCTTTTTAAATATCTACAAATAACTAATACATGGAGTGGGGTTTGTTTGCTGCAGTTGGAAGAAAATGGCTTAACTATTGTCTTCAAAAAACTCTATACAAAGAAGTGTCCTGTTGTTTTGGGAAAATATTTTTGCAACCTAGTATATATTTTTTAATACTTTTTTTTTTTTTGAGAGAAGTGTTTGCTGTTAGAAATCATGTTGAACTTCTGTCAAGCTGAAAGTTTGAGCAGAGTATATGTCTTTAAATGCTTCCCAGTTACTGTGGTGTTTAATATGACTGTATGTATTTTGGTGTCAAAGTTAACCTGTGAAGTGGGTGAACAGTTAACTAGCTGTGTGATACATGCCAAATACTTCTGATGCTTGGCTTACTGTGAGTTTTGTCCCGTTCATTACATGCTTCATTTTATGTTATAGTAAAAAGACAGTCTGATAGTGATCTTTTCTAATGAACATTTTTTCTCTTTGGGCAAGTATTTTGATTACTTTAAGGCAATAATGATGTTGGCTGATAGATGTGTTGTTAAATTCTTGAGATTATCTGGCAAACTTCTAAGCATATTCAAAGTGTATATAAAGAGAAACTGGCATGCAATGGAGTTTGATTAATCAGTATATTGTTTCTTCCTATACAGATACATGTACAATTGGTTAATAGAGGATGCTGTTGGTCACTTAGCAGAAAGTCTGACAATCCATTTTTAGACAGACATCCAGAGCATAAATAGAAATGAGCATATAAGGTCTGAGAACTGATGTTTACTGCAGTTTATGAAAGCACACTATCGATTATTGCTCTGGATTGTCTCTTGATTCAGGGCACTTCAGTCTGGTGCAGCAACAGACAGAATTTATTAAAGCAAAACTGGCGTTAAATATTGATAGGGATCACACAGTAATCATTATACTTCCTGCAAACAGCGCCTCTATGGGATTGGTATTTATTGGTGCAAACTGTACTGTGCTCTCTGCACTGAAACGTGAGGCCTTTAGTTGTATTTTGTTGCCCTGAATCAGTGGGTTTGTATCTTCAGTTTCTTGCACCTGAACTACACTGCTTTTGCCTGCATTCTCATTTTAGGCATTATGAGGCATAGTTTAGGACATGTATTCAGGCCTAAGTATCTGACCTGATCAGTTGCATTTTCTTTTGGAATAGGCTGGAACTCCCAGGGTGTGTTACACAGTAACCTTTGAACTGGAAACTATCACAACTAACTATTGGGGAACTTAGAGAAGGTTAACATTTTAATTGTGAGATATGAGGGGGGGAGGAGGCCAGCGGAAAAGCTGTCTGTAATATCTGTTAATTATCCTTTATCCCTTCTGATTATCTTCTTCAGATATGAGATGCACATGCAATTGGTGCATCTTTGTTAACCCGCTGAAACACCAGTGTGCCACGAAGAGAATACATTAAATGTAGCTGCTTAGCTTTTAATAGGTTGTCAATGTTTAAATTGTAAGCAATACAAAATAAATTTCAGTTTCAGAACTTTTGGCTTACATTACAAGGTCAAAACAGTTTACACAACAGCTCAGGCCGAACCTGTCTGACTTAAACTGCTTTTAGCACAATCTTGGGTTGTGCCAATCTTCTAGCTTATCATCTCATTAGCATTATTTATAATCAAAACAAATGTACCAGTTGAGGTTTAAAGGTCATATTGCTTTGTGCAAAAAATACTTGCTGTTACCAAGGTCTGCTTCCAAAGAAATAAGCCTTATAAGTAGTTAGATGGAAGAGATTTTGTGATCATGTCTGCCCTGTGTCTTAATGCAGCTTGAGATTCCATAATAGTCAGCAGTCAGACTCAGTGTTACCAGACAGCTGAGAGGTCAGGACCCTGTTCATACTGCTTTTCTTTGTAAGAGATCTTACTAGTAGAATTTCAGCAATAGCAAAGATATTCTCAGTCATCTTCAGTGTTCAACATCCTGTCAGTTAGTACAGAAGTAAAGGATACTGGAAGTTTTAGAAGCTCAGTCTCTAAAAGTATTTTTTGCTGCTGTCAGTTTTGATAGAACAGTCTCAGCAAAGTAGTGTTGCCAATGTTGCAGTGTTGCAATTTTGTGGTGGGAAAAAGCTAGTGGAGATGCAGTTGTTGTGGTTGTAGTTGCTTTAGAGAAGTGTGGCATGTGTTTGGAAAGGAAAAATGTGTTATCTAGTGGGCTTTTTGCATTGATTCCAGTTTACTTAAAGTTTATTTCTACTGCTTGCAAACATGTGGGGAAAAGAACAGAGTTAGTACTTGTTTCATGTGTATATAAAAGGAATCCTGTTTCTAGTTATTTAGTGAAAACTACTTGATGAAGATTTTGAAATTACTTGGTCTATAATGCCACATACATTCAGCAGATTTGTTATTTTCTTCCTTGAAAGGTTTTCAAACTCAAGTGTGTTGCACTAAGAATGAAACTACTTCTATATGAAAGTAAATGAAAAGGAGAACCCTTAAGGGTTTGGGAAGGTAGTATTAGCGACTAGTTTTTAAAGAGATGGAATTACTAGATCAGTGTTTATCAGTATGGTCCATGGTGATACATGACATGCAATAGGAAAGTCTGTCATTACTATATGTGGATCTGGGCTTTCACTGGCTGCCAGCTGAGAAATGTTGATAATTGCTAGAAGGAGAACATCCTCAAGCATCTGAGAATTGCAGATGCAGTTTAGAACATTTTAAGTTTGTTACTGACTTTGTATTTCACTAAAAAATGTCTGCATCTGGCCAAAGAAGGATCTTAAGTCTGATTTTTACAAAAGAGTGATGATACAGGTCAGATAAGCTGGCCTGTATTCTATCTCTGGCATGTGTGAAAAACTATATGTAGAGACATATATGGTTTCTGCAGACATGCTTTTTGAAGCCTTTCAAAATAAAACTGAAAAGGTAAATAATACAGGACAAAATACTAAAGAAGAATATATGGAGTGTGGAAGGGCTACTGTAGGAATTACCTTTTTCTGTAAACGTTGAGGTGCAGCATAATAGACCTAGTTGCATAGTTCTGTAATTTCTTAGGTAACTGATCCTTTTAAATCTACTGCGTGTATATCTGTTCTCCTTGTTCCTAATCTTCACTTTCCTTTGAGAAAGTCAGGGGACTAATTGAGGTTATACCCTGGCTGAAAATAACCTTCTCTTCCTACAAAGTCCTTTACTTCTGTCTCTTCCCTCAGGATTTTTCTATGCTTTATATTCATTGTGACTTAGTTTCAGCTGCTGTGTAACGAAATATACTGTATCCAGCACCCTTTCCCCCCTTTCTCACAGTGCTCTGCGATGCTTTTGTAGTGGATTGTTTTCTTGCTTGTTTGCTTTTTCAAGTGGTATTGCTAGCTGCGGAATCTAATCAGACCCCCCCTGCAATGCTACTGCTTTATTTACATGTAAAACCTCATTTGCTTATTTGTGACTGGAGCCAGTTCATAGTTTAGATCCTGATATTTAGTATGTGTGTCTGTTTTATTTACTGTATTTCATTTAATGGGATGGTTTTATACTGGCATCACTTAAGTTGCTGAGAACTCATGCTTGTGTCAGTCTTGCTGCAGTCTTGCTAGGAAAGGGTATTTTAATTCTAGCTAGTGTGCGTCTTTAGACGCACTGCTGTTTGAGTAGCTGTCGGGAGGAGGGGTGATTCATCTAGGATATGAAAATGCTGGGGACAGTAGTTAGTCTGCAGAAGGTGTCAGCTAAAATATATATGTGTGTAAGGCATAAAAGGAGCTGTGACTTGTAGCACATACGCTTTAATGTGTTTGTGGATAATAATAGTATCAATTTTAGCAGTAAATAAAGGCAGCTTTGCTTTACTGCACAGAGCAGAGCCAGGTGAGGAATCGCTTGTTTGGGAGTTAGGTTCCTTAAGAACCATGTGCATGAGTAGTTTCATTCTGCTAGATGTATGTTAGAATACTGAGATTTAAAAAAAATGTTCAGCCATAGTGTTAACTTTCTTAAATATTTCGTCTGTTTACATACAATTTTTTTTTTTGTCGGCAGTAGTTCAGCAGAGCTCTCCTATTTTTTTGTATTTTCTGGCCAGTTTCAAGTAAAACATCAGAAGCAGTCCCTGACAGACTAGTTGAGGTGTATTACCAAAAGAGATGGAAAGCAAATTGACAAGGTTCCTTGATCTTACTTGAGCAAAATTGATAAAAGGGTACCAAATGACAATTTGCTTTGTATATTACATTAATGAGTTTTAGGAGTGTGTCTTCTTGTATTTGCTGTTTTCTGGGCTATATCTGTTCTTTTTATTTTGCAGTTGGGTTGTCTTTATGTGGCCGTATGTACAATTTAAGTAGTGCAATCTCCCTTATTTTAAAAGGTCATGAATCAGAGTGTTCTTCAAAAAAAGTTTTAGGTGTTGCTAATTATTGAACCCTCCAGCTGATCTGCCTTTTTTATGTTATCTCGTTTCTTTTTGTCCTTCCCCAGTGTGTACTAAAGATAAATACTACCAGAGAAAGTCAAATTCCATGTAAAAAATTAAGAATGTGTCCTTTGTCTCCATTAAAGTTTTCATGTGTTCATTTAGAGTTCATTATAACTTGGATCTCTGAACTGATGTTACTGGTAAATACAGGTGTTCATTGCATGACTAGAAATTTAAGGTCATGTTATTAGTAGGAGAAGATACCATGAAATTTGATAACTTGGTGTTAGAAGCATTTTTTTGTGTTTAAAACAAGCATTCTTGAGCTAGTGTTCAGAGGTTTGACCTATGAGTATATGACAGCATGACCTAAATAGAGTTATTTATCAAATTGAAGCTGCCATTTCCAAAATAAATATTTATATTCTCTCCTAAAGAGATTTTTAATGATAACCCTTTCGAAGAAGAATTTTTATGATCCTTGTATGGGAATAATAAGTTTCATTTCTCTTCTCAGTATGATGCTGTTCCAATCCAGTCAAGTGTGGTGTTATGCTCCTGTTCGTCCCCTTCAATGGTGAGGAACCAAGCAGATTCCAGCACTCCATCTGTCATTTCCACTTGTGGCAGCAGACAGGGATCTAACATGGAGGGCACAGCACCTGAATCAAGATCTACTTCAAACTCCTTGCAGCAACATATGGGACAGCAGCCTCCACAGCCTCGAAAGAAGCGACCTGATGACTTCAAATTTGGGAAAATTCTGGGTGAAGGATCTTTTTCAACGGTAACTTTATTTTTTATAAGAAATGACAGTTTTTCTTAGATAAACTTGAAAATTTGTTGTGTAAGATTGATGAGATTGAAATGTGGAGAAAACAGTTTGAAGAGTAAATGAAGGACACAGTGGATTTAAGCTTAACTGTTAAAATTGAGTGTTGTCCTAAGTATAGGTGGCGATTTATTTATTTTTTTTTTTAAGTTCCTTCTAAATTGATTAAAAGTCCTGTTGTTTCCTAATGACTTGATGCTTGGATGTTCAGTCAACATTGCTTTCTAATGTAAGCGTGATAGCCATAATAGGTTATGTAAAAAGTTTGATATGAAGGACTGGAACTGGTCTAGGAGCTTGTGGTAAAAACTATGTGATATCCTTTCTATGGCAGGAGGTACTGCTAGATCCTTCTGGAAGAAAGGTCACTGATACTTCTCCGGTATTCTTTCTCAGCCTCTGGTCCTTGAGGACTTAGTGAGTCACAGTCAGTATGTTTGTGTTCAGTAGCCTTAAATGATTTGTTTCTCACATCCACAGCATTGCACAAAAATGAATGACTTAAGTGTAACCTTAATGAAACCATGGAACAATTAATACTTTCATTTGATGGTTCGATAGTTTCCCAGTTGTAAGACAATGATATTTCTGTGTCTTTTTCATTTGATATGTGTTGTATACAATTTTTGGTTGTAGGTCTCTAAATGTTGGGGTTTTCTGGTTGTTCCAGTACAGCCTACTGCAGTGTTTAGGATGCAGGCCTTTAGTAATTTGTGCTCAAACACATAGTTTGCATAACTTGCAGGTTTCCCTAAAGAATCCAAGAGAGTTGTTGTGGTTTGGGTATACCACGACACTTTGCTTTAGCAATGCACTTTTCTTTTCTGCTTTTGGTCTCTGAAGGTTAATGCCGTGTTCCATGTAGGTAGAGAAATTCATAGGGCTTAGCCCAGACTCTGAATAAACTTTTGTCCAGTGTTCTGCTACTTGTCTCCCTGGATGACAGCACAACCCTCTGATCTATCAACTTCAGAGCATTTGATCTGTAGGGAATGTATCTTTATGTTGTTATCAAAACATTTTGTTAAAAACCGTATGATTTGTTCATATTAAACATGTTTGTAGACTCAGATATCTGACTGTACTCCCCAAGATCCTCACCAATATTCTAACTGAAAAGTATTTATCTCAAAAAGCAGGGGCCTTCATATTACTGTATATCCAAAGACAGCTTCAGATTAAAACATTTTCTTCAAGGTCATAATGAATATATTCCATTTTCTTGGACTTCTGTTAAGCTACCACAAACTCATACCTAGTGCCAGGGCTGCATTTTAAATTCAACAGAAATACACATGATGTGGCTTCAGGGTTTTTCTTCAGAGCACTCTCCAATTTTGTGGGATCTTTTTCTGCAGCAGCAACTTCTTGGACCCATGCGTGATATTAAAAAACACACTTCTACTTGTTGTTCTGCTCTTTTAAACTGAGAGTTTACTTGCTTTGTAGACAGCTTCAAGCTTCTTTCAGGATAATAACTGTTATGTGGTGGAAAAATTATAATTCTCATGATTGAGGAGGCATGTTTTCTAGCTCACCTCCTTCTATTGGGTGGGTGCATATATATTGCACCTTGGTTTTGTCTCCATCTATAAATGAGGCATTTCTTAAAAACAGGAGCTCTAAGAAAATATGATTATCTGGCCCAAACGAGTTCTTAAATGTAGATTTAACCTCTGGCAGCCTGAAGTACTTGTTCAAGTTTAGAATGGAGCTTGGTCATGATGCCAGTTATTTCTGCTTTGTAGCCTCTGAGGGTTCTCTGCTCTACCTATCTCCCCTTCCTTAGATTTGGGATGTTTAATTACATTTTTTGCCTTGCTGTTGTCTGAATTTACAACTTACACATTTACATGTTATGTGAATGCTTTTGTTTTTCTGTTAGTTTTTTTCTTTTTTTAAGCTATCCAGCTAATGTCTAATTTCTTTCTATAGAATTCCATTTATTATTACTTCTGTTACTTTTTCCCATAGGGTGGATAAGATTCAGGCCCCTGATAACAGACATTGTATTAATACGTACCTCTGAGGTTTTTTTGTTTTGTTTTGTTTGGTTTTTTTAATGCATTTCTACTGTGGTTTTCTGCATTATTTGTTAGGAGGAAATTAAAATATATGATATGCTCAGATTTGTTTAGTGAGGAAGGAACTTGAGGGTACCAAAGTACTCTGGCTATCAGGTAAGTGCTCAGTGTACTTAGAATACAGCTGTTCAATATCAATGTATGTGGGTAACACCTGTGAAATGCAATGGAAAAATTTGGATACAGTGTAGAACTGGGAAAGAGTCACTCTTTAGCTTAATTTGCCAAGATGTATTTTCATCTGTGTCAGCTGATCCCTTCTGCCATCTGAGTATGATCTCTGCGTATGTGGGGTTTTATTTAATAACTGCCTTTTAAATTGACCTGCTTTCAGAAGCTTTCATTGTAGATATGGTTGATGAAACCTAGCTATAAAAATTAGAAAAGTTAATAACATTCTCATTCAACTGCACATCTTATCTAGTGTTACATGTGTACACAGAAGGTTCTCAAAAATTCCTTATGCGGAGATGCAGATGTTAACAGACTGGTTGTTTCTAATGTTTCTAATAGAAATGTTTGTTGATCAAGTACTGTAAACTTCAATGGGTTTTTAGGAGATGAAATTTTAAAGAAAATTAAGGGTACCTATTGCTACTGAACTGAGTTAAATTTTCTAGTACTAAAGAGTGCAACTGCATGCACTTCTTTCATCTGAAAACATGCCTTATTTAGATTGCCTAAATACCTAACATTTTGCATCAGGTGTGTAGTAATATTTTAGAGTACTCTGTTATAATTGATTTTGCAAGGGATTAGAAGCAAGCCTGGTGCAGTGATTAAAAAAATGGTATAAAGTTCAGATTTTAGCAAGGTGTTGAAATGGAGATAAAGTTACAATGATAAAAACAGAACTGTACTCCTCAATTGTTACAAGGTTATTGCTTGCATTCTTACAAGAGAACATTTCAGATTGTCTCTAAAATTGTCTTTTGTAAGTTCTTTCTTGAAAATGAGTCTTGTGTTCATTCAGAAGTTTTCTCTTTAAAAATGTAAACCTGCTTGCCTGAAATTTCATTCCTTGCTTCTACTAATTGAAAATCTTCTGTTCCTTTTATTCAAATATTTTTCTTAACAAATTGTCAATAGTTGGAAGTTCTTTCTCAGTTCTTACCTTTGCTCTCTCAGATATATTTTCTTTCAATCTTTGCCATCTGCATTAAGGAAAGTATTGTGACAATTATTTTTATGACTATTCCTCAGCGTGCTTGTTGCTTTTTGTTCCCTCCGTTAAGAAAATTTGGCAATTTACTTTGACTTATCTTACAATATTCAAAATTCTTCTGGAAAAAAGTAGTTCTGTATTTACACTCTTACATGTGTAAGTCTTTTGGCAAAGCAAACATTGGGTTTCTGCGGAAGTCTTGCTGAAGCCAGCGTAATATGAACACGTGCTTAAATATTTTGCTGTGTTCCGAACACTTCCTGGAAGATCTATATTAGTGTGTGTGTTTAGTGGCCAGTTACAATATGCTTTCTTTCCTCTGGCAACAGGTTGTCTTGGCTCGAGAATTGGCAAGTTCTAGAGAATATGCCAGTAAGTATTTACTCCTTTAACATGAACTTTTTGAAAATACAGTATCAATGAAGTCCAGTTACAAAACACCTATTGAAGGAACAGAATTAGTGGTTTCATGTTAATTATATGTTACCAAAAAACTCCAGAATAAGATGGGCTTCATTTACTTGTACTTCTTGCATTTTTACTCCCTCTTTTTTCATTAAGTTAAAATTCTAGAAAAACGTCATATCATAAAAGAGAACAAGGTACCATATGTGACACGAGAGAGAGATGTAATGTCCCGTCTGGATCACCCTTTTTTTGTGAAACTCTACTTCACCTTTCAGGATGATGAAAAGCTATGTATCCTTTGCGTATTAAAAGTTGGTGTAACACTTTCTTAGGAGTAACAATGCCCAGTTTTGGTTCCTTGAAAAATGGTCTAACAGAAATTATGGAAATAACTTGAGGTATTTAAAATATCCTAGTGTAAGTGATGCAATTTTTGTAGTCATGCTTTTAGCAGAAATTAAGCAGATCAAATGAGTGGGTCCTCTCAAAGAGCAGAGTAGGTGTCTTGTGGGACAGGAAAATTGTCCATGTGGTAAATGTTGAAGGATGACTTGTAACAATCCAAGTTTAAAATAATTTAAAATTTCTAAATCGATGGGTATGAGAAGTGTTTTGTTGCTGATGTATATGTGTCTATATATCTAATAGATATCTATGTATCTAATAGATATCTATCTATTTACCTATCTGTAGTAAAACACAGTAATTCCTGCATTTAAAATAGGGGTAGCCAGCTATATTTCTTACTAGTTTCATTTCTACAATTAGAGCTATTATTAAAAGTTTTTTTTAATGTAAAGATGAAGGTGCTTATAGAATAATCTGAATCCTCTGTTTGGGCTTCTGTTTCCCTAGATCTCTCTAGCAGTAATTGCTAAGTGCAGTTTCATCCTGGAAGCTCATTGCTTGGCTGTTGGCTTTTTGCTTTTTTTTTTTTTTTTTTTTTTTTTTTTTTTTTTTTAACTTTGCGAAGAAAATGTTAATTATGTGAACTTACTCTTGAACCTCCTACTTGGAATTGGCTGTGCCAAGCGTGAAGGTATAGATCAGTCTATTTCTGGGGTCAGAAAGTAGTTTTCTGGTTTTCCCAGAAGCTGCTAGTAGTGCTGGCAAGCCTTATGTATCATATAGTATGAGCTCACAAGGCCTCCTTTTAGTGTAAACACTTGCTTTGGTAATTTGTAGGTGATGGGACAATTTTTAACTTCTATCAGTTATTACTGTAAATAACTCTCTTTGAGGGCAATTATGTATGTAATTTAAGTTAATTATTCAGGTCACTCTCTGGAAAAACTACAAAGTTAACCTTTATGTAGTTTTTGCTATCCTAAGAAATTTGGACCCATGTCCTAGGTTGTTAATAAATTTAAGAAATTATTTGGGGTTGCTACTTGTAAAGTTTCAAATTAACCAACTTCTTCCTTGTTGTTAATGTATTTTTACTAGTATTCTTCTCTTTGGAATAAGGTGGGGGGATTTTTGTTTCAGAGTGGCTTAGAGATAAACCTTAACTAAGTTACGTTCAGATTTCGGACTTAGCTATGCCAAAAATGGAGAGCTGCTAAAATATATACGCAAAATTGGCTCATTTGATGAGACCTGTACAAGGTTTTATACTGCTGAAATTGTATCAGCCCTGGAGTACTTGCATGGCAAAGGAATAATTCACAGGTAATACAAAATTGAGACAGACATGCAGGTGATCATGTCAGAGGTGGGTTTTTTTTCTAGAAATGTTCTCTGTGAAAAGCAAAGGTGTATTTTGTGGAAAGCTGAAGAGCACAAATTGCATTTCATCAGCCCTAGCATAGCAAACTTGAGGAGAAGAGCCCATCGCTGTTATACCAACTGTTAGAGCAGGAAAACATAAGAAAACCTTCTGGCCTTGAACTGACATTACCAAAAGCTTGTCTTTCAAGCTTTGTTGGTTGGCCTGAAAATCAGAAATTGAATTTTTGCTTAGCTACTTTTTTTCTTGTGCTGTTGTGTAGCAAAAGTAACTAGAATTCTTTTTGTGTGTGGCTTAATGTATACTATATAATCAAGTAAAATTAATCTATATCAATTTACACTGGGTGAAAAATGTCCACAAAGCTGCACAATAATTAGGTAAGTGGTGAAATTAAAGAAGTTCGAGTAGTACTTTCAAAGTTCTTGATGTAATACATTGTTTGGATAATCATGTTTTGTCTGTCATGTTTATTAAATAAAGCTTTAAGTGCCAGACATCTGAGCTGCAAAACTTCTTTTCGGGTAAGAAATCTATTGGGTTTAGGTTACCAAGCAGTTGTCATGGGACACTAGATGCTAGTTGGCAAAAAGCTGACTAATTATAATTCTGGTAGCATTATTTCTTTCAGTTATTGCAAGAACAGTTTTCCTTTTAAATACAAGTTTTTGTGGAATAATTGGAATTAGAATCTGAGGGGGATGGATGTGGAAAGTACTGAAAGTGTAAGATTTTCTACAGGGGCAGGGGGGGAGCTCAAGATCTCCCAGTTTCACTTTGATTTTACAGTTTGTGTGTTTAGGCTGAGAGAATGCCTATAAAATGGATGTAGCATGATTGTCAGTGGTACTAAACCTATATTGGAAACATTATATTAGAGAAGAGCTGCTTTATATTTGTTTTTATATGAAGGACCCTACGAGGAGCTCAAAAGAAAACTGAAATTGTGCAATTAGAGAACTTAGTATGAAGTTTATGAGGACACAGCTCTAGCAATGCCTGAAAACTCTTAGGATTTTTTGCTGACTGAAGAAATAGGACATGAGATAAAACCACTTTAAGATGTCAGGCTACCCTGGAAAATTTATTACAGATATCTCTCTGTGTATCTAGATATATAGCTATAGATCCATAGTCCAGTATTAATGTCGGTATATAATATATTATATAAACAGTACATATGAAGTGTGTATAGAGTACAATGTATCTACATACATATGTATTTTGAAAAGCCCTACACAGAACTGTTAAAAGAGTCCATTCCATTAATGTACTTTCTACTTCTCTCTTAGGACAGGCACAGGAAAATCAACAGGATTTTTATGGCTTATTGCTCCCTGTACTAGTTTCCAGACTTTAAACTGTATTACAGCTCATACTTTTCCATAGTAGGAGGCGTTAATCTGGAGAAAATAATACTGCACAGTGATTGACAGAAACAGCTTTCAGTTTTTACTGGTTTTTTTCTTACCTGTCAGACAAAACAACTTCCATGCTGCTAGATTTCTTTCTGAGCATTCAAAGATTCTGCCTAGGAGGGAAGTATGTAGGTTTTTTTGGATTGACTAAGGAAACTTCATACTAAGGCATATCATATCAGTGTAAATAAATGCTCTTAAGTTGTTTCTAATGTACCTTTTGACATCTAACTCTCTACTGCTATCTATTGTGATTGTGATACTGTGAAGTCTGATTTTGTTCAGAATCGGGCAATGTCTGTGCAAATGGTATGCATGCATTTGAAATGCAGATTATCCATGGAGCTGATCTAGATTCTTAGCTAGTCAGGACGTTTAGCTGGGGCTGAGTTTGCCAGTGTTTGACAAACTGGAGTTTTGCACTGAGGAAACAGACATAGAAAGTCTTAATGCCATATCAGTCTGTCAGATGTTATTTAAATTAAGGCTTTGGAGCGAAGGGGCTTGGGGTTTTGTGCGTGTTTCTGTGAGGTGGGGTTTTTGTTGGGATTTGTTTGGGGGTTTTGTCTGTTTTGTTTTTTTAAATTTTTGAACACGTGATATGCACGGTAACATAGTTTTGAGATGATTATTTACTTAATGTTTTTAAAAAGATTTAATTAATGGATGTACCAAAATCTGTTAGTCTGCAGGTTGACAGCTACAAGTTAGAGAAGTTGTAACAATGCGTATAGAATGACGGCATCATTTATTATAGCATGTACTTCAGTCAATAGACAGTTTTTCAACTTTAATTTTTATGCTGTTTGAATATAAAAATCTGTCTTTTCCAGGGACCTTAAGCCAGAGAACATCTTATTAAATGAAGATATGCACATTCAAATAACAGACTTTGGAACAGCAAAAGTATTATCTGCAGATAGCAGACAAGGTTTGCCATTATTCATTATGTGACACCAATAATTATAGCAAGTGATCCTTTGAAAATGTACATATGCTGTATTTACCAGATTGTAACCTTCAAATATCCTTACCTCACCTAAATTCCTAAAAGATCTCAAAACAGTTTTGAATATCACTACTTAGATTATGTCAGAGGAGGTAATGTTTGGTGTAGTGGAATACCAGCTAGATTGCCAAATATACTGGGAAGTTGAGCTACTTTAGATTACTTAGTTTTCATTTGCAAGACAAGAATACACACAGTGGGTCACCTGATACAGTAAGTTTTAACTCTGCTTGCAAGTTTAACTCCAGTGGCTGACAGAATGGCACAAATGTGAAGCTTGTAGAATTAATGTGTCTGCAGATGTTACTAATAGCCTGTAAATAGGTGCTGCAAACAATGCCTGAAAAAAAGCACTAGGCTGAACTGAATTCAATTGACTTTTTTTCCTTGACTGTAGCCAACTTGTGTTGGTAGGCTGTATAACTAAGTAAGTAGCTAAATGCCTAGCTTCTTGAACCAAATAGGTATCACTGAGATGGATTTGGTTCTTCCAAGCAGGTTTTGTGGCTAGGTAGAGTTAAATTCTCATGAGTTCTTTGCAGCATTATGTAACTTGGAGTGGATTGCCTTTTTGGTTTTTGGTTTTTTTTTTGTTTTTTTTCCCCTAACTGGATGGGGAAGGGGTGTATTGGCTTACGCATAAGTATGTGTTTGCTTATTTCTTTCTATTTCCTTAACAGCGCGGGCAAACTCATTTGTAGGGACAGCACAGTATGTTTCTCCAGAACTGCTGACAGAGAAATCTGCCTGTAAAAGGTGAGGACTCTGTATTCCAGAACTTTACTGACTCTGTCCGGAAACTGTCAAATGGAAAGGATGGGATAAATGAAGAAAGCAAACTTAGTATTTTAAACAAACAAGATGCTTGAGTATTTTAAGAGAGTATGAAATTTTTTCTTATCAAGTATTGCTTCTTGTCTGAGGGTGGGTTTCCTCAGTTCATCTACTTTTTTGAGTTCTGCTAACAGGATTAGGTGTTGTTGGAAAAGGATGTGTATAAGGTGAAGTTGGATTTCTTACCCATAAATCAGAAAAACTTTTTCTGTTATCTCAGTAATATAATTATTTTAATTCTGTTTTATATAAGATTGCTCAAATATGTTATTTCCTGCTGTAGTGGCAACAGAATGTCACATGCTGTTCAGTTGAGAAGGCTGCAGCTTTCTTTCACTTGTATTTAGATCAACTTGCAGTTATCTTTCATAAACTATACTTCAGATTAAAGCTCATCTCTCTGCCTAATATGAGTGATGCCCTTAAGAAATTGCTTAACTCATTAAAATCACTTGTTGATGGTAACCTACAGAATGTGTATATCTATTTTTATTGCAATGATGGAAGAGTAAGCTAGTTGATGACAAATCACAGGTAAAAAGGATCATTTATATGAATACGTGTAGCAATTTGTACTAGCATTTCTTAAAGTGATAGAGATACCATCAGACTTTTCACCTCTTTTAGTGAAGAGCTTTTGACTGTATTGCATAATGGAAAGACTTAATCAGAATATCATCTCCTTTTAGAAGTTGCATAATGCTTCACCTGTACAGAAAACTCTTAATTTGAGTAGTTTTAAGTCTTTGTTAGTATTTTAGTCTTCCATGAGGATTTTGGAGCTTTAATCAAATCTATGGATAGCTTACCTTGAGACAAAATAAGGTAAAAGTGTTCTTTCAGGCCAAAACACTAAAACTTAACTTTCCTTTACCCACTGTGCTAAAACATAGCTTTCCCACACATACCATTATAGCCCATCTTTTTGTTTGTGTCTTAAGAAAAGCATTAACTGAAAAAGGCAAAAAACTGTAATATTGTAATGTTGTAATATTGTAATATATTCTTGTTTTTTAAATGAGATATTTAGAGAAAAGTATTTTAACTCTGAAGGGATGTATATTGAATTAAGTTGGATGAATCCTTGAAATGTCATAATGTGGATAATCAGTACTATTTCAGAGTCATTACATACCCATTATTTGGACTGAGAATTCAGCTGTCTTCCAGTTTTTGTGGGACTGTTACTCTACAGTTTTTTTTTTTGAAAGTTATGTTGCTCACCTACTCTTCTGTCAAGGGCTGAAGTGAAAATAGTGTGAAAATTATACAAAGCAGATTTGTCCACTGGGTTCATGCTATGTTCTAAGTAGCAGAAGGTTAAGAACTTTGCTTTTTAAATTGCATTTTAAAGATTTCTTTTACAAAAAGATGCTATGTTTTTTCCTCTTTGTTTTGAAGCTCTGACCTCTGGGCTCTGGGATGCATAATATATCAACTTGTAGCTGGATTGCCTCCATTTAGAGCTGGGTAAGAGATTTGAGCTATTTACATGTGGATCATAAATATATTGTCTCTGATTGGATTTTTTCCTTGCTACCAGTTCTTAAGTATTTTCATGATGCACAGCTGGTGTTAATGTCATGCCTGCTGTTATTTGTCCTTTTTGATGCCATGAAGTTGCCTAGACAGCTATAACTAGAGCTGCTGAGAGAGAGATTCCTTAAGCAATCCTAGAATTTCACACTTCATTTGTGCTCTGATGGTAACTATGTCACTATAGGTGAAGAAGTTTTTAAGGCATATCCTCAACACTCTCTGTTGAGTCATTTGAGCTTTTCTTGTTATTGTTCAAGTATCTGGTGCTTACAGGATCATAGTACCCCTTCACCCTAGGAAGATTTATGGGAATATAACTTAACTTGTAGATTTCTTGTTTAAAATTTATCTGGGTTATTCAGGTTAAGGTGAAAGACTCATAAGAGCTAATAACAAGAGTTAATATTTTTCTCTTCTGCAGAAATGAATATCTTATATTCCAGAAGATAATAAAATTGGAATATGACTTCCCAGAAAAATTTTTTCCCAAGGCAAAAGACCTTGTGGAGAAGCTATTGGTAAATATTTGTGCTTTCCTTCTTGAATGTAGTATGCTTGTCTTGGTCAGTTTTATAACTGACCAAGTACCTCAATGCCTAACTTCTTGAACCAAAACGTATCACTGAAACTGACTTGTCATTAAATGGTTTGACATTGGAAACATTCAGCTTATGCTGTTCTCTTTTCTGGAAGTTTCTATGCACTCTTGCAAATCCTATAATGTGAACATCTGTGAGCATTATTGACTGTGTAGGGGACTGTCTTGAAAATCAACATCTATTATTAAACAGCACTTCGATTTTTTTTTTTTTTTTTTTGAAAATCTGAATTCTCAGGTATGGACAAGGAATGTCTTACTGTGAAATGGAAGCAAACAATTCTAGATACTGTGCATTACAAGCAGAAATTAAGATGCAAATACTTAGGCTTACATAGTTCTCAGATTGTTTTTGAGTTGTATAAGGGATCATTTAGTTCAAAACAGTGTTCTGTACATCACAGGCAGATCTATTCATTACAGTATAAATCCAGTTGCCTTGCATTTTAGCATGCAGTTACCTTGCGCTTAACATGTCTCAGTACTATCAGCCTAAGAATTTCTGTGAAGGTTTGACAAGTAGGAAGAAAAAATTGTTCTGTTCCATCAGTGAGATTACAGTCATGATGCTCAAGTGAACATGCAGAGAACATTTTAGCTATTATAAGCTTTTTTAAGTTCAATAGTCTATCATATTATCAGGGGATGAGGAGGAAGAATTTACCCTTGTGGATGATGATGATGAATACAGCCTAAAAGGCCTGGCACTGCATTCCAGTGTCCAGGACCAATTCTATGGCCAAGCCTGAATGGTGAAGTCCAGGTTGCATTAACCTGGTTGTATCCTGAGAACTGTGTCATTTTGAGGTGCTTGAGAAGTTGATATTTGGCACCAACTATAGTTTCTGCAGCTTTTTGCATCACTAGAATGTGATGGTGGACTAAACTTAAATGAGGTGTGCTTCATCAGGCCTTCTCTGTATGTTTGGTTCAGTCTTTACAAAGAAGCAAAGCCAAAAAATTGTGCGGTCCTAAAGAAGTGCTCCTATCCTTAGATCAGAGAGCGGGTCTAGTAGAAAATGTTGACAAGACATACTGACAAATAACATCTTTTATTATAAACAACCTCTTTATATTATAGATATGTATGCTTAGGGCAGGGGGACAAACTGGTTTTACATTTTCACATGGTGCTTTGCAAAGGCAAATAATGCTTGCCTTTTGTCATTATTTTATGCATCTTAACTTAATTCTAATTTGCTTAGGTTCTTGATGCTGCCAACCGATTAGGTTGTGAAGAAATGGGAGGATATGGACCTCTTAAGGCTCACCCTTTCTTCGAATCCATTGTGTGGGAGAACCTACATCTTCAGACACCCCCTAAACTTACAGCGTATTTACCTGCTATGTCAGAGGACGATGAAGACTGTTATGGAAATGTATGTTTGTCTACTATTATATTCAGCTCTGATGCTGCCTGAGACTTCCATTATAGCATAACTATTGAATATTAATGTAAATAAATAATAGAAATATGAACATTTTTACTGAAACTACTTAGTTAGATTTTAATGATGATTTTAATTATTAAGAATCTAAAAAAATTGCTGGGTAAATTTTTACTTAAGTCAGCATTTATTTTCTGATAAAGTGAGTATTTTGAAAACACAAGGCTGGCTTGCTTTTGATCAGTCATACTTTGCATAAATGCCTGCTGATCTTTAGGGAGTAGGCTGGGGTTTTGCCCAAAAGCAAAATAAACAAAAACATGCTTAAAATTAAAAGCCACAGTTTAGTGCAAAATAAGCTTTTTAATAAAAGACATTTAATTACTTCACTTTTGTTTCCTCCTTTAGTATGACAATCTCCTGAGTCAGTTCGGTTGCATGCAAGTTTCTAGTTCTGCCTCTTCCCATTCACTGTCTGCTGCAGAGACAAGTACACCACAGACATCAGGAGGAAATATTGAACAGTATATTCATGATCTTGACAACAATTCCTTTGAGCTGGATTTACAGTTTTCTGAAGATGAAAAGAGGTTACTTCTGGCAAAACAAGCTGGTGGAAATCCTTGGTAGGATCTTTGAATGTAACTAAATAACTTGCACAGCAATAAAGAATCCTGAAAAACAAGTGATTTTGATTCAAATTAGTATTTGTCAGTCTCAGTACTTTGAAGTACAATTAGCAACTAGATTTTTCTTGGATTCTATTTTTAAAGCAATAGCAGCAAAACCCTAATATTATATTTCTAAAATTTACAAGGTCTAGAAGATGATGTGGAGTGTGTTTATAAGATAGGCAGAATGACGCTGTCCTGTGCTGCGGAGTCTTCGCTCTACAGTCCTAGAACTAGAAAAGGTTCTTCTTTTTTACAGATGCCATAAGTTGTTGGAATTTTTTGCATGATAATACTTTGTGGATATCTAACCAAAATACCTCCAGACTCTGTAACAGCACTTCTTTTCACTCTTAGAGAAGTCTCTCGTGTGGATTTTTGTTGTTGTTGTTGTTCCTTGGGGTGGGATGGGGGGGGTGTTCGGGGATTTTTGGTTGGTTTGTTTGGGGTTTTCTTGTTTATTTTTTTGTTGCTGTTTTATTTGGTTTTGTTAATTTTTTGTTTTGGTTTTTTGTTTTGTTGGGTTTTTCCGGTTCTGGTTTTTTGGTTGAGTTTGGTTTTGTTTGGTTGATTTTTTTATCCCCTGTAAAATTTTAGAAAAAAACCTCTCTGGTCTGGGCTAAAGAAGAGTCCAAAACTCATGTACTAAAGTTGTTCAGGACTCTCATGGAAAAGGACATGCTAGGGTGTGACATGAAAAGCTGCTTGATCATTGTAGCTGTTTCTGTGAAAGAATTACTTCTGGAGTAATAGTTATTTTTCTTTTTCTAAGGCATCAGTTTGTAGAGAATAACTTAATCCTAAAAATGGGTCCAGTGGACAAAAGAAAGGTAAGGGCTTTTCTTAATTTCCTGTAACGAGATTGAGCTGTCAAATTTTTGAGTGTGCCCGAGTGTGCCCAAGCGTGTGTGCGCGCCCAGCTTTTCCCTAGTGCGCCCTAGAGTGCCTGAGTGCCATCGTGTGTGCCCGAGTGTGCCCTTGTGGTCCTGAGTTGCAGATGGATAGATAAGTTGCAGATAGATAACCAGCCTGTTTTAAAGCTACCTTGTTTAAACAATTTGTCTCCTATAAACAAGTTATTTTTAAAGATTCAGTGTTTTCTTGTGAGTAGATTTTTTTTTTTTAATTTAGTGATGTGCTCTTGATTTCGTGGAAAAGCCTAAGTAAATCTGTTATTGATGCTTTAGTTTTGAGATTGTAGCAAATGAGTGTTTGCTCGTCTTTCTTCTGCCAGTCTGATATAATCCAATAAACACACTTTGTTGATGCATGTCTGAATGTGGTTTGAACCAAAAGTACCAAAAAATGAAATACAAGCCCATGTTGTTCTCAAATATGTTCTTTTTCCTGGATCAGACTTTGTGCCTTTATCCTGAAAGAGGCAGAGGTGGCATTTGAATAGCTCTAAGTGCTAACTTCAGCAGTTTACAGATAAGCAAGGATAGTCTGCATCAGCTTTAGAGGAAAGAAGGTTCTCTTTAATCTAAGTTACTACCTGCTTCTTTGTAGTCTTTTTTTTCTACAAAATCATGACAATTGATTTCTTTGAGAAATAGACTCTGCTTCTAGGTGGTTTATGTTTTTCTAGAATTTGAAGATACTTTCCTGAAATAGTACTTCTGTTTTGCCATGCAGTAGAAATGCACTGCAACACCCTAAAAAAGGAGTGAGGTCAAATAGGTAAAGTAAAATTAAAGACTTCCCCAAACGCAAATATACCATCCTGGCACTGAGCTGGTTTTATCCTGCCTCTGTTGTTCACTTCAGAGATGTGTAAATTTTCATTTTTAATTCCCTTACAGATTTTTTTTTTTTCTTTTTTTGCATTACTGCTTCTGCTTTTCTTGTTAGGGATTGTTTGCACGTCGGCGCCAATTGCTGCTTACAGAAGGGCCCCACCTGTATTATGTGGATCCTGTCAACAAAGTTCTAAAAGGAGAAATTCCATGGTCTTTAGAGTTGCGTCCAGAAGCCAAGAATTTTAAGACATTTTTTGTTCACACGGTGAGTTCATTTTCTGAATTTTCTTTTTCAATTACTCTAAGGTCCTTGGACAATTTCTGTAAGTTATCAAAAAGAATTTTCTGGAGAAGGTATAATTGCTTAGATACAAAATTTCATAGTCCTAATTTAAAACAAAACTAAACAAAAGCCTGAACAAAGTCAACCAAAAAAAAGCACTAAATCCACAATCCCAAACAAAATCAAATGATAAAACAAAAATTACACAAAACTCACTCTGACATGCGCATTTCATTTATCACAAAATTGCAACTTTATTTTTATTATTAGTGTTTAAATAAACCATAAGTGGATTTTGGGCTTTGAAGAACGTTCTTAAGGACTTCTAAAATTTTGCAGTGAATCATGAGAGGGTATAATAAATAGTCAGTTGACTGCTTAAAAATATTCAGGTGCCAGATGTGTGGTTAATCAGTAATAGATAGTGTTATATAGCTGTAATTGAATTTAACTTTCAGAAAGTTAATGAACCAATTCTGAATAATTATTTTATTGGTAGGTGCAGAATGACTATTGTTTTTTGGTTAAACTATGTTTGGAGTAATCATTAAAATGTTGTTCACTTATAGCCAAACAGGACATATTACCTGATGGACCCAAGTGGGAATGCTCATAAATGGTGCAAAAAGATACATGAAGTTTGGCGGCACAGATACCACCAGAATGCTGCAAAATAGTAAAGCTCATCCAAAATTTCCCACTTTCCCTTCTTGCTGCTAGAACTCCGTGTGCAGCCGATCAGAAGAATCTTTTCAATCCACCTATTGCCATCTCAAGGGGAAGCATACATCTGAAATGTTCTTGGGGGGGTTTTTTGGTGTTTTTTTAGTTTTTGGTTTTGGTTTTGTTTTCTGTTTTTGGTTTTCTTCTTTTATTTGTTTGGGGGGTTTTGGGTTTTTTTGAGGGGGTTGTTTGTGTGATTTTTTGGGGGGTTTTTTGTTTTTGTTTTTTTGGGTTTTTTGTTGTTTTTTTTAAGAAGGAGAAAAAAAAATGGAAGACAAGCAAAAACCTAATGGAATTCAGGGTTGCTTTGCTTGCTCTTTGTGCTTCTGTTGAGGCTTCCACATGCATATCATTGCAGTGAAGATCTTGCTTTTGTGCACTTCAGTTCAGTTTCTGCTGCCGACTAGTGGATAGACCTTGCATTACCAGCTTCACTTAAATGAGTTAAAACCAATCCACACGCACACACACGAATCATGTACCAGCCTTGCATTTTTATGGGGCTGGAGTTTTCTGTGACTCTCAGATTATCATTCAACTGTTTCATCAGGGAGCTTTTATATGCCTCTCCTAAGTACCACCTCTTTGTTTTCTCTTCCTTTGCTCACAGTCTCCCAGCTTATTGGTATATGGCATTTGTAGCCAGGTCAGTTGCACCCTTGTGTAATTCCTAACATAGTTCTGGTTTGAGGATTTGTGTGGTACTTTAGTAATTGTGAATGAATCAGATGTATTTGTCTGGCAGACAGGCTCCAATGATAAAGCTTTTTGAGAGAGTAAAATGCTGAACATAGCACTGAAATTTCTAAAATTGAAATGTTTGCTTCTGAAGCATTTTTTACATTAAGTTTAAATTTTAATATAAGTCATATGTGTGTTTAATCGAGGGACAATAAACTTACCAGCATGCTTTTAACTAATGCTAACTGAAAGAGAACTAGTTAGTATGGGGGAGAAAAGGCTACTATTGAAATAGTAAATAGTTTTTCACCTTTCCAGCAGATGAGGCCTAGAAGCTTTCTTTCCAGGGTGTGCATGTGTTGTGCATTTTAGTGGGGCCAGCCTATTTACTTGGGTAGACAAGGAAGTGTAAAAACTTTGTATAATTGATTACTTGACCTTTTTTTGTCTCATTGTGTAATGAGATGTCAGTTCTATTTTTGGTCCTTGGCCAATCATTCAGGAACTCTGGAAAAAATGTAAGAAGTTGAAATATAGATAATAAAGTAATCTAGTGAGAAAATCAAAGGCAAATATTGATACAAAAGGGAAAATATATGGTACTTAAAGCATATCTATATAATGAGAATATTTTTCATATCTGTCTCCTTTATCTCTTCAAATTATGGCTATTTTTTGTGGTCAAACATTTCTTGTTGTGCTACAAAGACACGACTTCCTGTGTGGTAAAAAAAACTTTCCCAGTGGTATTTTCAACATGCCTGTGTTCCTAAACCTTACAGACAGGAATGACCTAGGTCTGGACAAAGGCATTCCTTCCTTGTTTTAAAAGTGGTATAAACATCACACCTATTTATTCACTCACTACACATACCATTACTTTGCATTTTGAGTTGTCATACTATGATGTGCTTTTCCATCCACCAAAGAAAGGTTTCTCTACAATGTTGGAAAAACTCATAGGCCACTGTTTTCTAAAAGCAGTATTTTAAAAATAATAGCTTACCAGATTTCTCAGAAAATACGTGACTGTTGAGTATTTTCTTGTACAAGGTGAAGGAGATTTTTTATTGGTCTCTTAAAAACTGTGTTAAGTGGTTGAAGTTGATGTTAGTTCAGCTTTCCAGTCTTTAAAAGAGACAGTGCAGTTGCCTTTTCTTTTGGAGCAACTGCATTCCTGTAGTCTTCTGTATCACACCACATACAGAAACCTGAGAGAAGGCTTACTGTGTCTGATGTTAAAGGAGAGAAGGGATCCTGCAAATGGCTAAGACAGACAGAAAAGTGTTCCCTTTGCATCATGAGAAATTTCATCACATACAAAGTACACTCCTTGTCACTCAAATTTGAATAGCACAGTGCACCTTTGATCTATGTCTGCAGTAAGCTGTATGTGCCATTCGAACCAAGATGACATGTATTTTAAGTCTGTTGCAGTGCTATCCATGTGTTCTCCAGCTGTCAAATTCCAGCCATGTGTTGTGTCCACTGGCGGCAACCCTTCCACTTTTGGATTTTGTCTCTGGTATAGAGATCTAGACAGATGTATTCCCAGCTTTATATAGGAGAGTATGGCACTGATGGAGATTCACAGTGCCACTGCTGTTTAGTGTGACAAAACTTGGACTCATGTAAAAAGTTTGGCAAAATGACCTCCATTGGCTTGTTAACTAGGTAGAAATCTAGGTGTGCTTAAACATGTTTAGTCATTTTACCATAGCAAATTAATTATGTTTTTTCACACCTTGTAAATCTCTCAGTAGGCTTTCATTCTGCCCACCTAAAGATTTCAGCCAGCCAGATCTTTGTAGCAGTAAGCTGTCAAGAAGGTATCTGGAAGACTGATGTCTGCATTCAAGAAGTCTTTTTTTTTTAATTGACAATGCTGTGATTGGAAAGCTGTGAGCATCTTTTACAGGCATCACTCCACTTAGAACTTCAGTATTCCTAATCCAATCTTACTTAGCTACCACTTTTTTGGAAAGGAACTGGAACTTTACTGGGAGAGGTATTTCTATTTCTTGGACTATATGTAGAATCTGAAAGGTGGCAAGAGTATGGAGTGAGGCATCACAAAGCAGCCATGGATTCAAGTATGTTTTACCAGTTTGTCCACTTAAGTGTCTGGTGATAGGTGCTGCATACTGTGAAGGGCTGGTACCCATTTTAAATGCTCCTGTGCGTCATGGGAATGAAATGTGCAAGGGAGGTTCTCAGAGCTGCCCATAGGCCAGGTGATTTTTCTGCTTTTAATTCAAGGTTTTCAAAGCAGAAAAAAAAAATTTAGGTACTTGAAGACTCTTCTTAAGATTCCTCCTTACTGCAGACCTGCTGAAAACCCAATCTGTTGATTGTTTCCATCTCTTTCAATTTGAACAACTGCCAATCATTTATGAAGAATCTGGTCAATAATGTTGTAATTTTGCTTTGCTTGGTATTTGAACTTCAGAAAGGTGTTTATTCCATCTTTTTCTGTGGTGTGGAGCTTAAAAAAGGATGAAATACTACTGCTCAGTCACAAAAAGTTTAAGACTAATAAACTGAGAAATTAGTTTTTTACCATTTTCCTTGAAGTCCAGTTTTGTATTAAGAAAGAGTTACTTCAGATGTGATGTTGAGGCATTGTTAGCAAACTGATATTGCCTGTTACGATTCCATTTGCTAGGCACTTAGGTGCTGAAAAGATCAAACTATCAGTACTGTGCTCTATTTCTTCTGACATGGATTTAATTGTGAATTATCTGCCATATATAAGTCTGAAAAGAATTGTGGATAGAAAGAAAGATGTGATGATTCTAATCAGCTCTCATTGTTAAAGATGGTTAATTTAATGTGCTCGATACAATTATATTTTGTGCTGGGAACTTTGAAAAATTATGAGAATTTCCCACGTTTTCTTTTGAATGGTTAGTAAAGTCAAGGCAATTACTTCATTTGGCTTGTGGACAAAACATTTACTTTCAACACCTTGCTGAGGAGAGAACTTGTGTATTTATATTTGCCCAAAGATGTGGCCTCTGGATGGATTCTGATCATTCTTTCTACTAGTAAATTGCACAAATAGGTGTGATATTTATATCTGAAATTTTGCTGAATGCCTGTAATATTTCATGGAAGTATTTTATGAATCAAATGGAAATGCTCCTGCAAAGCCTCATGATGCAGATTGTCCATCAGCTGATCAAGTGAATTTATAGACGGGTAGTTCGGTGACCCAAAACGGCATGTTTTTATTTATGACTGATTATTTCAGAATGTTTTCTCTTTTATAGAATAAATTACTGTTATGCAACAAATGGTTGGAGAGGTTCTTAAGCACCCAATAGCCTGGTTTTAGAATAAAGAGAATATACTGACTTGGAAATGACCCATCAAGTCCAACTCCTGGCCCTGCACAGGACTTCCGAGCAATGTGCCAGACACCTTCTTGAGTTCAGGCAAGCTTGGTGCTGTGACTTTGTGGGGAGCCTGTTCCAGTGTTGAGACACCCTCTGGGTGACAAACCTTTTCCTGACACCTAACCTAAACCACCCTTGACACAGCTTCATGCCATTTTCTCAAGTCCTGTCCCTGGTCAAGAGAGAAATCTGTCTGTCAGCTGGGCCATGTATGTAGATGATTGCCATTTGACAAAGCTTCCTGTGGCCATGTACTGACTTGATGTGGTGAATGTTCGAAATGGTAGCAGAACTGAAAATTACTATATCTGACAAAAGACAAAAAATAGGAATCAGCAACCATAATCAGTTTTGATATATGTATGCTGTTTTCAGGTTGATGGCAGTCAATTACATGTGTACTATGCTCTACCTAGTTTGTAGCTGAAACTGTGATGTACAGAAAAAAGAAAAAACCCACCCCAAACAAAACCCCTGAACCTCCTCAACAAACCACAAAACAATCTCCCCTCCTCCAAGAACTCATGAAAACAGAAGCAAATAATGCAATGATATAAGATACACACTTTTGTATTTTTATTCTTCTAAGGTTATTTGCTGGCTCTTGTTGGCCTCTATTTCAGTCTGTGTTATTTAAATTCTAATATATGAATTATTTGGATTGAGTTCATGTTCGGGGCCATGGTGTTGTATGTATTGATGTACAGCCTTGAATGTGAATAATTATTGTAAACTATATTTTACACCTTTTTTCTGGCTTTATTATATAAATTTTCTATTGGTCAATGATTTAATCATATCTCATAATTTAATGTTTGTTCTCTTCTCGACAGATCTCTGTGCTATAGATGTGTAGTTAGTGACTGGATGACGGATTTCACTTATGCTTGGTAGTCTGTAATAAAGGCATGTAGGGTTTGCGCGGCCTCCGCCTCTTACTTCCGCCGTGGGGCGGGGGGCACGGGGCACAGGGGCCGGGCCTGCGGCTCCGGGCCGGCGGCGGCCCTGCCGCAGCCGCGAGCGCCGCTGCCGGAGCCCAGGCCGGGGCCGCTCGGGCGCCGGGCGAGAAGCGGCAGGGCGCCGCTCCTCCCGCGCTTCCGGTGGGCGGAGCGCCGAGGGCCGGCAGCCGGGGCGGCCCCTTCCGGCGGTGGCGAGGATGGCGGCGGAGAACCACTGTGAGTTCCCGGTGGCCCCGGCCGGTGGCCTCGGTGCGGGCGGGCCTTGCCGTCGGTGTAGCTCGGCCCCGCTGCCCGGCTCGGGGCCCGGCAAGTGGGTCCGGCTGAATGTGGGGGGCACCTGCTTCCTGACCACTCGACAGACGCTCTGCAGGGACCCTAAGTCCTTCCTCTTCCGCCTCTGCCAGGCCGACCCCGACCTGGACTCGGACAAGGTGAGCGCGGGCCCTGCCGCGGCCGCTCCCCGCTTCGGGCCCGCTCCCCCCGCCGCCGCGGCCGCTCCCTGCTCCGGCCCCGCTTCCCGCCGGGCGCGCTGAGGCTGCTGCGCTGCGGCCGTGCCGTGCCTGCCCGGGCGGCCGCCAGATCGCGGCCAGGGAGCGCGGGGCCCGGCGCCGCGGAGAGGGGCGGCAGGAGCCGCTCTGCTGCCGCGGAGGGAGTCTTTCTGAAGAGTGCTGCTGAATGAATGATATCGCGCGAAGCAGTTGGGTTCATGAATAACAAAAGTGCCCATAAGTACAGCAAGAGAGCACGGTATCGTTTGCACACTTGTGTAATTTTTTAATGTCTGGCGGGGTCTAGTTTTAGCGTTTTAATGGAGTATCTGCGTGCACTTACATTGTGTTATTTCTGCACTGTCATTATTCTCTTGTTCAATTACAAGAACCAGAGCAAAATACTTTTGATAATAATCTCTCACTTAGACGTAGCATTCTATCTTTTCAACAATTCTTGGAGAAAAATATTGCATAGATTGCAAGTAGTGGGTGAATATTTTTGTATTTGCTCTGACTCATTTTTAGTAATAGTTAGGATTTTATTTGTGGTGTGGTATGTAGTAACGGATATAAAGTATATAGTGCTGGCTCTGAACGAGATTTTGGAGCATCACAGACAAAAAAGTTGTCCAGTACAGCTATGGAAAAGAAAGGAACAGCTTATAACCCTATAACCAACAGGTTGAAAATAAGGGGTTGCTTATTTTATATAAATTTTGGAAATTTTTTTCAGTGAGGTTAGTAGATTTCATCATTTTTTCAGGCATAACTTCCAGAAAGGATATTTGAACACTTAAGATAGGGAACAGAAGGTAATGTTCCTGAGTTAGAAGAAAAAAAGGTTGAAATGTGGTGGTGTGGAAATCGTTTTGTCGTTGTCTTTGGTTTTGGTTGAGGTTTTTAATGGAGAGTTAAAACTAACCTATAAAAGTAAATTTTAAAATGTAGGGAGCTTACTTATAGGTCAACTGTCTTTGTTTGGGAGAGAGTAGGAAAGCGTTCCTCTAAGGTTTCTTAATTAAAAGATAAAGAACTGCCGTATGCTCTGGCAAATGGGAGGCCCAGCTGTGTCCTGTGGTGCATCAGACCCAGCATTCCCAGCTGGGCAAGGGAGGGGGTTGTCCCCTTCTGCTCTGTTTTGGGCTCTGGCCTCACTTTGAGTCCTGTAGCCAGTTTTTGGCACCACAATATCAGAAGGATCTAAGGCTCTTGGAGAGTATCTGAAGGAGAAACACAAAGTTTCTGAAGGGGAAGCCATATGAGAAATAGCTGAGGTCACTTGGCTTCTTCAGCTGGAGAAGAGGAGGCCAAGGGAAGGCTCATCGCTGTCTGCACCTTCTTTCTGAGGGGCAGAATTGATCTCTGCTCTGTGTGACCAGTGACAGGATCCAAGGGAATAGCATGGAGCTGTGTCGGTGGAGGTTTGTGTTGGATATCAGGAACAGGTTCTTTCTGCAGAGGTTGCTTGAACACTGGAACAGGTTCCCCAGGGAATGGTCATGGTCCCAAGCCATGAGCTTGAGGGAGCTCAGGCACGTGGTGGGATTGTTGGGTCTGTGCTGTGCAGGACCAGGAGCTGGACTTGATCTTTGTGGGTCCCTTCCAAATCAGGATAATCTATGATTCTGTGATTTCCTTAATACTTGCTACTGTAAAGAACTGAGAGGCTCCAAGAAAGGTAGCATATTGGCCTTTAAACTGCCTTCAGGTACTAATGTTGAATTGGACAGGGCAGCCTTTCTCTTGCTGTCAGGTATGTTTCCACTTGTAATGGAAGAAAGATTAACCTTTGGCACACCCTGTGGCAAAACTGGTGTTGAATAGAGTAAGATAGTGACATTGACTCTCTGAATTTAGTGTGTTCCACAATGTCACTCACAGCTTTGTATTTAAAACTTTGAGAATCATTCAGCAAATAAATCAGCAGTAGTGGTCATATTTACTGTTCAGAATAGGACTTGTTTTCCATAGTATTTCAATCTTGGTTTAGAGATGAATACATAAAAATAAACAAGCAGAGCCTTGCTCACCTTTTCATAATTGTTTAATGTTTTTTCTGCATTACTGTTAATAATTTACATGTGTTTCCCTGTTGCAGCATCTTCCTATTTTAGCTATATACCAGTTTTTCTTTTGCAAACTCTTCTAGCATTCTTTTAATTTTCCCCTAAGGAGGAGATTGTCAAACTTAGTTAATAAGGTTTTGGAAGTAGTACTCATGCTTGCTTTTTAATACGTTTCTAACTCAGTCAAAGAAGGAAGCATGCAAGCACTGACTGTTTTAGAAAAATCAAAGTCATCCTGGTCGCACAACCTTGACTGCCAGCATTAAGAAATATCTAAATTGTAGTCATTGTTCTAAGAAGTAACAGTTTCACTTCATTTGTCTATGAGATTTCTGACTTGTCAGGTGGGTTGTGTTACTGATGTACTTCTGATAAGTACTGCTAGTCTGCAGACACTCAAAGTTTTTAGGCCACACAGTTTGTGAAAAATTCACTAGTTCAGTATTTAAAAAGTATGGGTGATAGGGGAGACAATTATTCATAAATCCAGATTTAGTGCCAAATATTACTGTAGTTCTCTGCATATTGCTGCCTTTATCAGAGCTCAGAATATGTAAATAATGTCATTTTAAAAAATATTCATGTTAGAGCATACAGCCTTGAGCAAAGAGCTTGGTGGTATGACTTGAGTGTATCCAGATCCAGTATTGGTCCCAATGAAGATAATTAATTGGAAATAAATTTATGACATTTCAGCTAGTGTTTGAATGCCATTCTTGGGGAAGTTGTTAAATGGGATTAGGGTCCACCTTTTGAGTCCTACTGGAATCCTATACTGGATTATAGCATCCACAATTCAAGGTCATGGCAGGGCAGTGACTAGTCACAAGGTGAAATATGGTCTGGTGAAAAGTTTTAAAGAACAAAACTTATTTTTGGCAAGAAGTTTAAGAAGTGACATCTCTGTCCAGAAGGACGTACGTGATGGAGGCAAGAAATCTAATAGTGAAGCCTGTTCAGTCTAGCAAAGGTGTGGTGAAATCCAGCTAGCAAAATGTCAAACTATAGATGTCCTTGCTACAAAGTACATAATATTAGCAGTGACAGTAATTATTTATTGTAATAGTTAGGTTACACCACTAGTTTCTAAGAGGTAAATTTCACTGTAAATAAATTGAGTTCTTTGTGTGTTTTAAACTAAGATCAGGGTAAGTGTTCATTATGATTCCTGTGGGCCTCAGTCTCCATAAAGATGGAAGTGAAAACATTTGCAACTGGAATACATGATAATTTCATTGCTTTGGTCAGTATTTTTCAAAGGATTGTAATTGTGAGCTACAATCACACTGAACCAGGTGATTGAAAATTTAAGAGCAAGTTACTAGGTTTCCTCTAAAATTCCGTGGTGTTTGGAACTTGAACTAAAGATTAGTGTGGGAGAGTGGTAATAAACAAATGCAGTCTTCACTGTACCTGGGCAATGCTGTCTTCTAAATGATGTCCTTGTAAACATGCATGAAAAAGGCCTAGAACTTACAGACATTGAAGAAAAAGCTCTTGAGAGAAGAATGTAATGCAAAAGTCAAGCTGGGTAAAGATACAGTCATGTGAATAACTAGCAGTTTAGGGTTGGATGCACAAAGACAGCATGCATTTGTTTTTAGTCTTCTTATGAAGAATGTCAACATTTGCAGGAAACACTTCTACGTGTGGGTGATATGATTATACTGAATAGAGAGGAAACTTGTATTTGCTGCTGTTCTGGTAAACATTTATACCTGTTTGTATAAAATACATCTAAAAGAGAACTTTGAAACCTTATTAGAATATAGGTTTGTCTGACATTTGTTGTATTCACCTGAAGTTTGGGAAATGGCTTCAAAATACCTACACTAGTTGTGTCAGTGGAAGTTCAAACTTGCTCAAAGCTTGTAGAAAAATAATTTACTAGTTAGCAGAGGAAATTGTATAACTGGGACATCAAAGTCTATTAATACTTAAGCTAACAAGCCTAAAGCTAGTTATGTACATGCAAACTAACTACATCTTTAAATTGTCCAGATCACATTGGATCATGTTTGCAATTTATTATTTTATCTTACTTTATATTAAAAGTGTCAAAATGCTAATTGCATGTGATAATGTAGTGCGTTTTCATTTACACGTGGATGAAAACAGTCCTGATAATATTCTGAAAGACTTAGAACCTGTATTTTTAGAGTTCTGGGTAGAGCAGATGACTACATTTCTGTGTCAGCTTGTATTGGATTTATGTTTACATAAATATTCTTAAAGATCTAGTGTAATCGGCTTTTCTTAGTGATTTCGTGATGAAGTGCTTAGCATACATTGAAGGATATCCAGGCAGCTCACTCCAAAGGAGGAGTGATAAGGTGTTATCTGTAGGGGGATGCTGAGGAAGTAAAATTTTTGCCTCACTTGCCTGTGCATTATTTGTTAATGGTTACAATATTCTTTACGGATTGGTTAATCTTTTGGCTCTTGACTCACTGGTGCTAGTGTGTAGCATCTCTGAGCTGGCAGGTCAATGTTCAAGACACACATCCTCCTCTCAATGTTAATGCATATTTTCTGTGTATGTAATCTGGGTAAGCAACTTTTGCGTGGAATTTAGATGCTTATGTGAAATCTGTTGACAGAATTTGGGTTACGTGCTGTTAGAATTTAGCCGGAGTTCTTTAGCTGTTATATTTACTAATGTAAAAAATCAAACATCTATTACAGCAAAAATTATAGGACTTTCTTGTGCCTTCTTTTTTATTATTTTTCAAGACACCTTGTTTTCTGAAAGGCTTCATGGAGTACGCGATGACACTACTGAGATGGTATTTTTTTCATGTATGACCTCTCATAAGGTGGAAGTTGAAAAAGAAGGCCTGACATAGCTTCTGCCCTTTGTGGTTGTGTTGGACGCTTGTTTCATATCGAAATCAACCCAGAAAAAAACAATTTCAGATAATGTAGGCCTTTTTTAAAAAAAAAGGTTCAAGCCTTTTGTGCAAGGAGTGAAGTAGCCATTGTTACTTAAGATTTCATTTAGAGCTTATAATCACTTCGCTTCTGTGACCCCCTCTCTATCTCTGTAGTGGTGTAGAGCTGCTGACTGGCATTGGCTTCAGAAGGTGACGTAAAAAACCACTGCAGTGTAAAAACAACAGTCATATTAATGAAGAAGATTATTTCTATAGATTTGTTTTTCTTAGCTGGGAAAACTTCCAGTTTTGTAAGCTCTATGTTCCTTAATGCAGTTCAGATGATGACCAAGTACGGGGTTTTTTTCCTTTTAAATAGCATTTCTTTTTATCTGTTTTGGATCGCCCTTTCCAACCTCATTGGTTTCTTTTCCTTTACTGAATAATACTTTTCAGCTTATAATTCATACAATTGTCGGCTATTTTAATTTCTCTGGGTTATCTGTAGATTTTACATTCTATGTAACTATACTTAGAGATGAAATATTAAAACTATACTACTTCATCTGTTTTTTTGTGTGCATAGTTTCGCTTTTGTGAGACCATGATCTTAGATCAGTAGAAATTGTGATTAGACTTCATCAAGCATTGTCTGGTCTGAGTGTAGGTTAACTGACAGCATGTGTTAATATGTTAGCATTGTCTTGAACAGTTAATTTTATATAAAATTATACACTCCTTCACTTCTTCTGAAATGACACTGTGTCTAGGTGTGTAAAGCATTTAATTGTAATTATAGAAAGGATTTATGGTTTTGTAGTTCAGGCTGTGGTCTTTCTACATTCTACCAATCCTGGTTAGACAAGTGTAGTCATTCAGAAACTAAATCTGTGTACCTGAAAATACATCCACCATGTTTTTTTCCAATGAAAAATTTCAGGAACTCTACGTACTGTTAAGTAGAGAGAGCTTTCAGGCGTCACAGTTCAGTAATCAAAACTTTCCATATGAGCATTAATGTTCAAGTGCAGAAGATTGAGGCAGTAGAATTTCTTTCATATGGAAGAGCAATCATCGCTAGTACTTATGGTTTTGAGGGAGTATGATCCATATTTAGCTAGGATTATTGGTAATGATGATTTTTGAGTATCTCCCATAAACTACTAGAATATTAAAAATTTGGGGTGCTGCCACATCTCTCCAGTATATATCTATAGGATATCCATTGCACCAAAACCTTAGGTACTAATAGATTAATACAGTTAGTTGATGGTAGAAAGGAGCAGTGGATTACTTAGAAATCTTTCTGTGAATTTTCCTTAGGCCTCCAGCCAGCACAAAGTATGTCAGTACTGTCTTGATTGGAGGGGTTCACATTAGATTCTAAATAACATAGGAATTACCAGTTTTGCTTCTTTATAACTCTTTGTTAAGAATATTAGTTCTGCAGGTGAATTTCTTGTTTTGCAATTCACAATATGCTGTAGTTTGTTCAGTGAAATGAGCATTAGTTTGAACTATTCATCTATTACTTCACTTGTCTGCATGAGATAGGTAGGAATTGCATCTTCAGTGTACGGATTTTTTTTTTAGAAGATGCATGTACAACCCTTGCTTCATACACAGCAGTTCTCAATACCCTGAGACACATACATGAGAATATATCTGAGCTAAGACAAAAGTAAATGTTTTTACAGCAAAGTGTTGAGGTTAAAAAGAATTAGGTTTGTTTGCCTTTAATTTAAAAAAAAAAAAAAAAAAAAAAAGAAGAAGAAGAAAAAAAATGAAAGGGAAAACTGGTATTTGAAGCTTGCTAGAATGTAGCATTTGTTCTGACTCTTCGGGCTCCCAAATAAAGTTTCCTGGTTTTAAGTGCTATTTTTAACCTTAACTTTCAGTGTTCTCACTTACCGCTGAGATCTTTCATGCTGATAATATTGTAAATTATTGATAAGGGGTTGGGGGGATTAATCAGATAAGAGAAGCTGTGTATTGGATGATTTGATGGATCAGTCTAATACCATGACAGTTATATTGTTTAATTCCTTTTATTGTCTTTAATAAACGCAGCTTTCAGGGATGTGGCTACATCTGAATTCCTGCTCGCTGCAAGATGAATATTAGCTTGCGGTTGCCACTTGGATGTTTAAATCATTGTGGGGTTTTTGGTTTATTCGGTTTGGGCTTTGGTGTTCTCTTGCTTTGTTTTGTGTTGTTTGTTTGGTTTGTGTTTGTTTTTCTAATCTAGGATGAAACAGGTGCTTATTTAATAGACAGAGACCCAACCTACTTTGGGCCAGTGCTGAACTATCTCAGACACGGAAAACTGGTTATTAACAAGGACCTAGCTGAGGAAGGTAAGACATTTCTAAATATCTTGTTTGCTTGCCACTTGCTTATTGTTTTCACTTGTTTTGAGTCACCAAAACTAACTTGGAACAAGATGACAAGCCTTAATCAGTATAGCATTTCTATCTGTTTCAAGCAAAACTGATAGGTATCATGCAGTTACAGTATATGGGGTTATTTGAACATTTTGAGTATGGTTCCTGATTTCACAGCCCCCGTTCTCAGTTGGAACATAAGTGTTCAAACAAGAGGGGAGATGCTTTTTATTGTATAATCTTGTCTCTTTCCTGTGTGACTGTGAAATAGTTGGGTTTAGTCCTCTTTAAGCAAAAGAATGCTGCCTAGGAAACAACCTTTAGAAGGGTGTAAAGCAAAGTAAAAGTGAAGTTCTGAAGTGTTTGGATATCTGGAATATGCTTTTAAAGACTGAATTCTGCCCCCAGCTTCTTCCTCCTTGTTCCTTGTTAGGGTTAGGGTTTTAAAACATATAGTAATAAAACTGTATTGATAGCATGTTGAAGAAATTTATCAAAGAGAAGTACAATTTAACAGTACTAGGAGGAAATAGTATGAAATAAAATGTCTCTGTGCATTGTTAAGCATACTGTATGTGGAGAACAGATAGACCTTGAACATGTGAGTAGACGCAGTATGTATCTTTAAGTTTTTGTTTCAAACTCTAAAGTGTCAAATGACAGGAAGAAAAATCTTCTTGTTAGCAGCTGCAGAGATTTTCAGTAGGACTGTTTAAATTTCTCTTTTGCATTCCAGCCTGAGGCAGGGCCTGAGATATGGTGGTCTTATCAGTCTGCTATGGAACGGTTTCTGTGCACGTTTTTTTGTTTCTTGCCTCATTTTGTATGTGAAATGGCATCAGTTTTCTTTGGGATATTTTTAGGACAATTTCTTAGAATGAGCCAATCATTGAATTACATGTATCTGAAAGAAGCCAGAATTGTTAGGTAGGTGAACTGTCTTATCATGGGGAAAAATAAATAATTTTCTGTAGCTGTTGAGAGGATAATCTTATGAACTGGTTGGTGATTTTGGCATGGAATATTTAGTTATGCTGTCTTTCCTAATAATGTTTTCATACAGGTGTACTGGAAGAGGCTGAATTCTACAATATCACATCTCTAATAAAACTGGTAAAGGACAAAATAAGGGAACGAGACAGCAAAATCTCACAGGTGAGGCTGTTTTCTCATGTGCTTTTGATTATTTGTTCTATGACGAGTAGTGAGAGGGTTCCATTTGTTTTTTTATGTAAGATACTGAATGGCTACCCCCATCACTGGATGATCTGGAACCACTAGTATACAAAGATTAATATTCTTAATTGCTGGCTCCTGTCAGTCTGCTTACAAAGTTCGCAGATCTCGTTCGAAAACTGAAAGGATTCTAGGTAATTGTTCCAAAATGTTTGGTAATAGTAGAATTTGTTATAATATCATTTCTGGAAATAGTTATGTTAGAGAACAGATTTTGTGGAACATAGCTTTCTCATTGACTTTTTAGTGCTCTGAATATGATGAGGTTGCCTAACTTAAAAACTGCTGTTTATACAGTATGTTTTATGCAGCATACGTACAGATGCTGTTTAGCTCCTACCATATATTTTTGTAGCTCTGTGAGAAAGTTGTTTCTTCTCATAGCAGCTCATATTCTCCATGGAAGTGAATATGATGAAGTTTGTTCTTTAACTCTGCTACTCAGGCTTCCCTAGTAACTGAGTCTTCCTAGAGATATTACAAACTTACATTGTTATTGACAAATTTCTTCTTAAGCTAGGTTGTTGGATCGCAGGGTTGCTCTGACAGCATTTACTATAGGTCTCAGCTAAAATGGTCTGAATTATTTATTGCTCTGGATAAGTTCAAAGTGGTATTGCTTACCATTTCTAGAGAGTAAGGGCAACTTCAGACAAGTCACAAACATAGTGAATTCCTTGCCCTATTGAGCATCTTCTATTTCTTCTTGAAGGTGCCAGTCAAACATGTATACAGAGTGCTGCAGTGTCAGGAAGAGGAACTGACTCAAATGGTTTCCACAATGTCTGATGGCTGGAAATTTGAACAGGTAAAAAAATCCATATGGGATATAGTTAACACAGTCTTCTAAGAAATTAATGTTAAGTGCCTTTTTTGAAAGAGGAATATAAATTAAATTAAATTCCATTCATCTTTTTTTATTCAGTCATTTTCAGAATTTGGATAAACATACAGCTAAGTTAAAATGTGGTATTTGTGTTTGCTTTTATCATAAAACAAAGAAGTGTAGCTTTCCAGGAGGTAAATTTTGCTGGCTTCTATGAAAACATGCTACATGTCTGGAATGTAATTCTTCAGTGTCTACACATGAGCAGTTAAAGGGTAAATCAACCGGAATTAACTAAGACAAGTTTATATGAACGGTAGGTCAGATATGAAGAGCTCTGGGTAAAAGAGATGAGCTTGGGAGATAAAAGTTTGCTAGGCCCAAAGAGGGGTTCTTCAGATAAAAAAACTGATACACAGAGGAGAGTGAACTTTACCTGTGTGGATGTGAAGCTTGATAGCTGTGAGCTACATGAATGTTTTTGTTCTTTGCAGTGGATAAAGGTAGCTTTGTATGTACATTCAAGAACACACTGTAAAATCTCAAGATCTGTCTGTTATCTTTGATAATCTCTGTAAGTAAGAAATTAACTGTACACTCTGTCATCCTTCACATTTCTAATCCAGCAGACTATTCAAGCTGCATTGGATCAATGAATCTATTAACTCTGAAACACAAGTGTTCATCTCCTAGCACCTTTTTCAGTGTTGAAATAAGCACAAGCCCATTATCCTGTGCAGTCTCACTCTAACACCACAGCAAAGCACTATATAAAAATGTTTATGACGCAAAGGTAAAAGAGAACATTTTGTTTATATTTGATAAAATGTGTAAGATGCTAGTGACATGGAGACAGACATGAGCAAATAGACTAAGTGGGCAGAGAGCAAACTTTTTATGCTTCAGTACTGTGCTTCAAGTATTACCAGGTCTATTTGCCGTGCCACAAGCTAAATGTTGTTTAAGTCCCTGAAAAAAACTCTCACTTAATATATTACTGGTTTTTTGGCCAGTGCCTGGAAAAAGGTTTTTCAACATTCTTCTTTGTCAGGAGAAACTAACTTTCATTATAAATAGACCTCCTTTACTTTTTAGCAGAATAAATTACACTATATCTTTTGCTAATCCTAAACCCTTCAGGGATATTGTATTTGGGAGTAATACTGCTTTGACAGTGCGAATGCTGAAAGACCTATTATAATCTCTTTTAGAACTGGAAGAATCCAGTGGTTTTCTTGTTTCATCCAGCTGTCTCTGTACATCCTCCTGCTCCCATGTTGCACGTTTTTAGACACATAGTTTGAAGTAGATAAACACAACAGCTGTATGATCTCATAATACTTAATATCTCATTACCTCACACTAGGCCATTGCCTCCTTTGTAATGCAGACCTGCTTGGAGCAGAGGTCATTCACTTGAAACAGGATTAGAATGTTGTGCATAAACAGTTTTATTGTTAATACCTTCAAACACTGTAGCATTTCTGTAATCTTTTCTTAGCCCATGTTGCTCAGCAGCATGCTTGCTTTCAGAAGCAGTCTTTGGGGTGGTACCCACCATGCTCTGTATGTGAAAAAAGATGGAATCATCAGCTTTTTCAGGGGAGTGATTTTTCTTATAGACTGAGAATCCTTGTGCTCTGAGACACATATAAAATGTTCAAGTGGTTGGTTTTGAAAAAAATGGTTTTTTATGCTTAGCATTTCAAGATTTTACCGTTAAATATGATTGTATATGGTTATTAAATAGAGTGGAAGGTGCTGAACTGCTGGTGCACATATGCAGATGTATTGATGCCCTTTTCCAAAGAACACATTGGAAAGCTCTGCTAGAACAGAGCATGTATTAGTCCCAGTCCAAAATCTATTACCAAAAATTATGCTGTCCCACTTTTGTGGGTTGTTTTGTAGGGGATTTTTAGCTTCAATTGTTGCCTCTTCAGGCAGTCAGAAAAAAACAGTATTTTGGCAGTGCGACAGAATAAAAACTGTGGACTATACAAAGTGGCTAAATAGAAAGGCTTTAGACAGCAGCAGTGTTGGTCATGTAAATTTTAATGATTAATGTAACCTGAGTCTGACACCATAGTGCAGTTGTAAGTATGTTCGCTGTATGAGGAGGATGGTATTTAACTGCTGTCTTCAAAATTATTCACATACAATAGCAGGATATATGTAAAGTTGCTATTCATGGGCCTTCTCATCTGTCATAATCTCCAGTTTACTCAGAATAGGCAATTGTGGTCTAACTTTTCACATTTAATTTTAAGTTCTAATCCCTCTAAAGTGCGCTGACAGGCTATGCTTCAATTTAAATGGGCTAAATTTAAATGCCATGAGGTAAAGCATGTTTTGTAGGGAGAGGTTGGGAAATTCAGATGATGTTGAACTTTAAATTATTAGCCAGTGTTCTTGGTAGTGATTTTTGTGAGAACAAGACAGTTTTTTACACTGTAGTTATTTTCTTGGATCTTCTGTAAATTACTCCTTCCAAAACTGATCTAGACCACTCAATGTTTTTTCCTCTTGTTGTTTTATTATGTTTCCCTAGCTGTATTTTATCAGTATTTGGAACAAGGTGAAGCTCTTCAATACTCAGGCTTTATATATTGCTTTACATAACACCTTCCAGTCTTCTGTTACCTTCTCCACTTATCAATGTGTGACAGGAAAGTAATGCTTACTTTTATAATGCTCCAAACTTTGTTTCTTTTTCAGAGTAGTTGGCTACAACACAGTTATATGGGGAGTTTTCTGTCTTCTTATCAGTAACTCTTAACTTGCATTTAAATTAAAAAGGCCTTTGCAACTGCCTCAGTAAATTTTACGTTTAAATGAAAGTTGTAGCTTGATAGCAACCTGTTATAGTGGCAGTTAAGTGTTACCTGAACATTTGAGCTCATCTGTTACTTGTACAATTTGGATAATGGTATGTGCTCCAGCTTTACAAAGGTTTCTTTTTGTGTTTTACTTTGATTGGTTATTTCAGCTTGTCAGTATAGGTTCCCAGTACAGCTGTGGCCGGGATCAGCAGTCAGAGTTTCTGCTGATAGTGTCACGGGAAGTGAAAGGGGAAGAGAGATGCTTCCAGAAATGCTGCAGTGAGGTGTGTCACACCATTCCTTTTGCCCTCACACTGATGTGCTTGGCCTCCTTGCGTTTCTGCTGCTTTCAGATCATTCCACTTTTTTTCTGGATGTACAGCACATAGTAGTTTGTATGTATTTGTGACTGGCTTTTATTTATATTCACGATATTTCATTACACATTTGAATGTCCACATTGTAAAAATAATAGCAAAACAACCAATCAAAATTCTCTTGGTTATTTAGTTCAAGGTTTTTCTTAGGAAGAGTTGTTACCTCCTCAATAGATAATTTATTTTCCTTAAATTTTCCTGTAAAATTAACAGCCTTTCATCCATACTTGTTAACTAAGAGGTACAATTCAAACCTAAGGAGCCCTAAAATACAGCTTTGAGTCCAGTGGCTCCAGAAGGGGACATTTCTGATAGACTTGGAAAATTATTATTTCATCCACCAAAGTTAAGTTCTGAGTTTGAGCCCTTTATTTCTGGTAACTCAGAATTTAACTCTTTTTTAGCTGGATGGGATATGTTCAAACTGGAATAATGAATAGTTGGAATTTTTTCTAAGTAAAATATGGAAGAGTGAGGAGACAACAAAATGGACAGTTTTACGTTTTGTCTCAAATTGAAAAAACATTCTGGGTGTTTCCTTGGCTTTATTGTTTTGTTGTTGTGGGGTTTTTTTCCGTCTTGGGAAATTTTCTTGAAATCCAAATGGACACTCCTAGCTTCATTCTTCTCTTTTTTCCTGTTCATCCTTTCTTTTTCCCTTGTTCTGCTTTTTTGATTGCTGTGTTAATTCCAAATATTTGTGAGTTTGGGAAAGTTTTTTTGCTCTTGGTAACATTGGAGGCAGTTTCTGGTTCTTTAAATACCTGTGCTGCATTTCGAAGTGTTGTGTGTGAATTGATTTGGGAACCTGGTGCTCTATAATTCTTTTAATGAACAAAATGCCTGGAGTACTTGTTCTTTTTCTTGCAACGTATGTGGTTATTTAGTCTGAAAGACGAGTATAACATTATGAAGATAACATGATAGTGAAATGGCTCAATAAAAACAAAGCTTTGCCTATGACTTTATATGGGCACTTAATCCTGCAGTTCAATATTTGAAACGTGAACTATTACCCAGCTTAATTCCAGAATCTGCTTTCAATGTACCAAGCACTGTCTGTTTCTTGCAGTTGTATAGGTAATATGTGGCATGTGAAATGTGTGGGTTTCAGACTTGTGGCAACAGAGAAAGAATTGTGGTTTGTTAGGGATGTGTAGGGTACAGGCAGAATGACGTCATTCATGCCTTCATGTCCTGGAGAGCTCAAAGTAACAGTCAACATTGTAAAATGGAAGGTGGGGAGGACAGTGAAGAAATTAATGCAGGTATAAAATAAAAGGAAAATTATAATTTAGAAAATGATGATTGGAAGTCTGACTATTGCATTAAGATACCTGAAATAAATATTCTTTCAGGCCTGGTGTCAGTCATCAGTGCTGAGTTTTAAGAGCTGATGTATGTGTATCTTCATAACCTTTTGCAAATCATTTGGGAAGGCAGAACAAATGCATTATGTGTCTAAAGGCATAGAGTCCATTCTTAGATTCATACAACTTGATTCTGTAAAAAAAAAAAAAAAGAGTGGAGGATTTTCTTTAATTCTATTAGCTGATAATATAATTAAATTTTTTTTAAAAGGACAGTTTTTTCAAGCTTTTTAATGTACAAGGAGTTGACCACATCTGAAATAGAAGTGGTAATATTCAAAGTACAAGAATATTTAAAATAGAATTTGAGAATAGTTGTTACAGAATTTACTTGGTTTTGAGAATCAGATCATCATAAAATAGGGAAGTAAATTAGTCGTGGTGAAGTAGAAAAGTTAGTTAATATGAGTAACTCCAGTGGTAAGCAGAGGAAAATAAGAAGAAGAAATAGAAGAGGAAGAAGAAAAGAAAAAAAGAAGACGACGACTCGGCTGCAGTTCGTGCAAGCTGGAGTGGTTATCTGAGATAGCAATACTATTGCTGATTGGTCTGGTGAATATGCTACATTGATTTTGAATCAGTGTTATTAAACCAATATAGCAAATCTGTATAGGCATGGTACTGAAATGTGTCTGGTTTTGAGATCTCAGTTTTTGAGTCTCAGTTCAGCTAGGCATAAGATTAATTCACTCCAAAAATAAAGTTCCTTATTATGAGACAGGAAATTTCTTCTTGTGATTTCTTTGTCTTTTCCTGAAAATCATGACCTCTATTGGCACATCAAGCAATATATTTCTTTTGATTTAATAAAAATAAAAGTAATGCTGCTTTCCATTCCTGCCTTTTTTTAACTGTAGCTGACAGCCTACTGGGACCAACAACCCTTATTGCATACAAGCAGTAATGGATCCTTATCTAATAAATTTTCTGTGATAAGCAGCACTGGCATTTTCCTGTGCTCAGTTCTGACACTGTTGGGGCTCACAGGGATGCTTAAACAGGAGCACACTGCTTTAGTAAGGAATGTAATGAAACAAGTCATGGAAGGAATACACCAATACAGAAAAATAGATATATGCATGTTATACGTACATATGTATATATATAAAAGCATACAAATCTATGGAATTTAGAATTTTAGCATGTTATTTTATCCTTCCTTAGGTTCTTGGTAATTTAAGCCACATGAAGCAAATGTGACTTCAAAACAAAAACAATTTGTTCTTTCAGAAAGGCTGAGAAACAGTAGTCTGGATAATCTGAAATCCTTTGACCTGTTTTTCATACCTCAGATTACTCTGATGTGTTGTGGCTTCTTTTTGGAGGTGGAATGGGGGTGGCAGTTTAGGGGCAGATGGACGTGGCAGGGATGTTCTTCCAGTTTATCAGCATCCTTTAAGCTTAAAAGTGTTGTCACCAATACTGGGAACAATGAAGTGACTTTTGGAATAGGACTGCTAAAACGTATTTCTGATTTCAGTTTCTGACAGAACAGTTCAGTTCTAATCCCCAGTCATTTCCCATTGTTTCTTTTTCTGCCATCAGCCTTTTTGTTGTTGATCATTTCAGAAAGCTACAGTGACGGTTCTAGCATGCAGTTGCTACTATGCGAAGTATAAATTTTTAGCTGCACCCATATGAAACTGCTTATGAAAATATTGTGAGTTGGAGTTTTGAGGAACTCAGGTCTGATTCTGCAAAACTGACTTTATCAACTGATCAGTAGTGGCAAAAAGTCATTAGATGCTTCGCAGTCAGCTAAATTGATAGTCCTATCCAACTGGCTAAAACTATTCAATCTTCCACATCTCCTAAAAAGACTTACGTGCAAAAGGTTAATTTACATGGTTGGATTATGAAGCATTTGTTAGTTGCTATCAGCTGAAGAACTGTCAGCCTGGTTGAAACAGGATTGATGATTTGGCTGATGTTTGGGTCTTTTATGCTATCCACTTTCAGAGAGGTCATTTTTTTTCTAGAGTGTCAAGAAGTAAAGACATATTTTTCCTTCTGGTAGTTATTGTAGCTTATCTGATAAGGAGTTGTTGCCATTTTCGAAGAAGAGCCAAATGTATACTAATTAAGTTATATACTTGAATTTTATTCTTGAAACTTCTCTTCAGAGAAGGTGAATTTTGAGTGGCTTTATTTAAATATGTATGCAGACTTTCTGAATGTTTTCTAGCCTTCAAGCAGATTATGAATGTTGTTTAATGTCCTGTCTTTTACCTTAATAATTGAAGCAGTTACTGTATTTGTACTAAATGGTTTGTAATTGCTATATAATGTATAGTGTAAACTTTATACCACTTTGTTGGACTCAAGGCAACTTAACTGCTATTTTTTTTCTGAAAATTTGTGCATGTTTTTGATAGGGAAGACAATCAACAAGTCGTCTCAATATAAGAAGTAAATTTGGGTTGTTTTTCCAGCTTTTCAGTAGACTTCCTTAGTCCATCTTGTGCAAGTAAGAAAATAGTTACTCTGTGGGTTTTGTGATTCAATATTACACAAATAAGTTTTGGTGCAGACTGCAGAGTATTCATTGTGAAAGATTAGCTGATTTAGCATCTCAGGGTGAATGATGTCTTTATATGCGTTGGTGCTTCTAAAACCCAATGTTTGTGTAAGTGTTTGTAACTTCATTACACAGTTTTGGTTGAAAAAAATGTCTTTAACACATTAATTTTTGATCAGCCTGTATTCATTACTGATTATGTATGTATTTTGCAGAGCTAGAGTGATGTTAGAAGAGGAGGAGGCAGGGAAGGTTTCTGATGATCACATTCAGTGTAGTTGAAGTACGTAATTTGAGAGGAATGAATTTTGATGGCCAGTACTGCTCATGGAAGGCTGAGCCTTGTATGCTGTAATATCATTAGGCTCAAAAAAATTTTGACAGTGCCTAGGCCTGGCATCAAGTTGATTCGTGATGTATTCACACTGCCTGCTGCTCTTTGTGGACATTAGCTCTGTGCGTCTGTGGACGTGCTTCCCTGGCTGTCTTACTGCTGTGCAGGAACATCTGAGCATCTCTCTCCTCTTCTTAGAAAGTCCAGTGAGCCTTTGGTTTCTTCTGACAGTGCTATATGGAAGCTGCTTTTAACCTTGGTCTAACTTCAGTTTTTGTTGGGGGAGTAATTGCATCTCTTAAGTACAAACTGGATCAGGATTTCATCTTCACTTCATCTTTCATGCCTTAACAAATTTTTTACTCTCTTTGGTGTTCTGCTAGACTAATGGTAGTACATGATTTGTCTTTACAGAGATAACTACAATGTTTTAAGTGCTATTACCCTAAAAAAATAAGTTAGGCCTTTTCCATGTGGCCATTTCTAGAGTACTTAAATGGTAGAGACTGGGGAATAGCCCAATAATGTATATCTGTGGTGATTTGGTAGATTAAATATAGTTTGGGTAATGACAAATTGACACAGTGTATCTATGCAATAGTGTTATTTTTTGGACTTTGATCTGTGTCAGTAGATCTGACGTTATCTTGTAGATCACACATTATCGTGTGCTTTTGAAATAAAACTTTAAAATAAATGAACCAGCTACATCTGAATTGAATCTGACTTGGAAAGGCAGGCTATGTAAAGCTTCTAGCATTGGGTAAGTGTATTGTGTGTAAGGTAAGACTATTTCTGCCATTTGATAAACATGCTGCATAAGAAGTACTATTGATGTTGAATATGTTCTTCTTTCTCAGTAAATTGTCATTTATCATTCAATATAGAGACTGTTGAAACTTGTAAATATGTCACATTTCATTATACATGGCTTCTGCTTGTAGCACTTTGTTAATTAGCTTCCTTGTAGCAGTATGTATGAATTTCAGATGTTAATCTTGTTGTCCCACCATAGTGTCTTGTTGTATTCCAGTCAGATGCAAATACTGTGTTTTTTCATTCAAAATATGTTTTAATAGAAATACCCGTATTCTGTAAGTAGTGATGGGTATCCCTTCAGGTTAAATAGGTTCCTGCATGCAGCCATTTACATGTTAAATCATCCCACGTTAAGATACCACATATGAACTTTAAAAATTAACTTTGGAGGATAGGAAGGTTTCCAGTAAATAACAGAAACAGGGAACAGGCTACTTCTCCACTGGCCTGCCTCCACAGTCTTTTCTTTTACAGGATAATTATAACTGTAAATCATTAATTCTGTAACTGTTTAAAAAAACCCCTGTGTGTATCTTGTCACCTGTGTGTATCTATACATTGTATTGTCAATGTATTCGTCAGCATCAAAACGTAATTGCTTTGACATGGAGAATCATGCTTCAGGCACAAGCTACAGTCTGAGTGAGGAGTGTTTGTAGTAATCATGAGACTTTATGGAATTTGTTTTATGTGGAAATACAATTGACTTTTTTTTCATCTTTCAGCTGGTCAGTATTGGTTCTTCCTATAACTATGGCAATGAAGATCAGGCTGAATTTCTGTGTGTTGTCTCAAAGGAATTGCATAACACTCCTTATGGCACAACCAGTGAACCTAGTGAAAAAGCAAAGGTGAGTTGCTAGACATTGGACTAAAGAAATGGTGTTGAATTGGGTGGGCTTCACAAGTCATGATAGATCTATCTCTGTTCTGGACCATTATTTAATTGTCCTTTTTTCCTCTTGTTCAGGACTAATAATGATTCCCTGTCTACTGTATGAGGGACTGTAAATGGTACAGTCAGCATGCATTTGTTATGCATGCCTGAATTATTTAAATACAATACTCTGTACTTTTTCAATACCTATTTTTTGCAGGTATTGGCAGATATTTGCTCTTTGCAGCTGAGAAACTAGGTTTTGTTTCTTATACATTTGAATTACACTGGTTCGGTTAAAAACTGTTTTTCTTGCTTGACTTCACCTGAAGAAATCTTACTGTCAAGAATGGAACTTGAAAAATGCTATCTCTGTAAAGCAGTCGTGCAGTGTGTTATAAAATGAGGATACTTGTTAATGTTTTCAGGGTTCTATCAAATCTGCTTTCTGTAACCAACTTTACAAAAAGACTGTAATGGGCACAGTATCTTAGCATTTTGCTCAGTTATATTTCAGAATTTATACAAAGGAAAACGTAAAACCACAGCTGACGAGCCGTAAGGTAGAGCAGTTCTGTAATGTATCGTGCATAATGAACAGCTTTCATCATTGTATTATTGCTTTGTATGAGATGACTACGGACAAACTGGATAGACCTGTAGTTGGCTTCAAAGCTTTTGATTTCCGTTATGTAGATGGAAAGCAATTGGTAAAGCTTGCTTTTTCAAGAATCACCTTCAAAGAAATTGATTTTGAAATAATGCTAAGAATGGAATTGAGTCTTGGCACTGAGGCCTCAAATAGATAAAACTTCATTGCTTTCTGTGCTTTGTAACATGCTTATGCAGCTACACATATGGAATAATTTTTATAATTTCCAGTATAAAAATACTCTATGTGTTGGATTCCTAGTGAAATGAGGTAATTTATGTTTGTCACTGTTGAGATAAAACTTCCAAAGAGTTGTAAAGGAGTAACGTAGTCAGGGGTAAACAGTGAAACTGGGTGAGCCATGTCTTACTCTTTCAAAACCCTAGTTAAGGTCTGCTTTTGCCGGGATGCTTGGGGAGGTCTTTGAAAGTTGACGTGTTAGAAGAGTGTGTTAATAATGTAGGGCTGAGATATCTACCTGAAATAAAATGTGGAATTCTAGAGCCTAATAAACATGTTCATAAGGAATGGTAGTGCGTCTTCAGGTGATTTCAGAAGTTGCCAGAATTATGTTGCATCCTTAATGTAAAAGAAAATATAGATCAAATGCAAGTGTTAAAGAAGAAAACCAAAAGCTAGTTGAGAGTGCATTATGAGTGTGTAAATGGAGTAGTGCTGAGAGAGGCTGTGTTAGACATCTCCTTTAATGTGCTGCTTATTCATTGTTTCAGAGAAGAGAGCGGAGCATCATTTGACCACTGTGATGAGTAGGAATTACTCTTGTTTTTGGTTGGAGATACAAACATTCTCTCCTTTTGTCCTGGAAGAGTTAAGCTGTTGCTAGCAATTAATAGGCAATACTTGAAGAATAATTCTTTTATATATTGCGTTTCTAAAAGATATTTTTGTATATAAGTATATGTTGTGACTGGGAAAAAAGGGAAAAATAATTTTTTTCTTGCGAGGTTTCTAACAGCTGTGTTCAGGAATCTTGAATTTGAAAGATGTTGTCTCCATAGTTCCCTTTCAACAAGCATTATCCTCTAGTCTCAGTAGTGTCTGAGCTGGTCTTCATGAAGTTCATATGATTGAAATTCTGCTATCCACTTTTATATACAGAATAACATGTTCATGTACTAGGGCTGACTGAGAAAGTCCTCCTACTACTTTTTCAGCAGATTAAGTTAGAGAAAAAAAACAACCTGCCAGTATTTAATTTTTATTGACAAGCACTTCAGTTTTAGTTAATAGTCCCAGATTTTCAGAACAGGAGCCATCTAATTAAGCTTCACCTTCATTTCTTCTTAGGGACTTGCTTCTCGTGTTGTTTTTTTTTTTTTTCCTTAGTTAACAACGTAATAAGTTAGTAGATTACTTCTGTGTAACCTTCTAATACACCTAAGCAAAGGAAATTCATCTTAAATGGTTCCACTGGCTTTTACTGGTAGTTGTGGCACAGCCAGAAGATAACCTGTATTCCACAAGCAGTCTTCTCTTTCATACCACTTTATTGACTTGACTGTTGGCTTCTCTCTGCTGACTTCAGGATATTTGGAAGAGGAAATTGTCATGAAATCTGTTACATTCCTTCTTGAAATGGTCAGCTGTCATACTTTTTTATACAAAGATGGAGGTCCCAGGTAAAAGTAAATAAATGTCATTGCCAGATGCTTCAGGTGTAAGTGGATTGTACTTTGTTGCAGCTCTGACTCACTTGCAATCTCTTCTTTTCCCTTCCTTCTCTATACGTGCTGCATGCTGCATGACACACAGAGTGAGGATGAAGAAACGGATTACGATATGAATGACTCAGATTAAGTGTAAATGTCATGGTGAGCACTAGCTGCCCTAGGATTTTAACCAGATGCTTCTCTGCCCCATCCAGTTCCCACTCCCACTACTGCTGTCCTTCAGCTAGTCCTGGTGGTGTGTGTGTGTTTGTGATTGTAGTTGTGGCATGGTTGGCAAAGATAGAATTCCTGTTCTGGATATTGCTTCTGTGACAGAATAATTACTGTTGCTTTTATAAACTGTATTGTGAGTAATACTTTAAAGCTTTGCTGAGAAGGGAAGTTCTTCATGTAGATTCTAGGGCCAGAAATGCTTTTCATTCATTCATTTCTTTCTTATTTTATGTGCACCAGCTCTTCTGTCAGGTTTATTACATGTAGAGGATCTGATACAAACTTAGCATATACATTTTCAGTAAATGTCTGATTTGGCAATAATTCAACAAACTTGATTGAAGTGCAGCATAGTCCAAAGGTGGTCTTAACTGATAATTTTGAAACTAAGGATTTTTTTAGTAAAGATGTGGCAAATATAAGTAAATAGTGTGATCTTGGTGCTGCAGTTGTATTTATCACAGGAAACAACTCTGGGGAGGGATCCTTTACACTGTAGTTTGACATCTGATTGAAGATCAAGTTACATTAGAAGTCACAAATGGAAGAGAGCAAAAAAAGCTGCATCTGAAAAAACAACGTAGGCACTCTTCCTAATGTGTTGTTAAGTACTTCTCATATTTATTCCACTCTGTAGAAGATAAAATACCATTGAGTATTCAGTGGCATGGTGTGGGTGGTCACTTGAACCTGTATTAATTGAAGATACTTACCCTTGCATGAGACTAAACTTCAGCTTCTATACACGTAAACGTTTTAGCTGTAAAGCAGCCTTACACTTATCTGTGGAGTTTGGACAATGCTCTCAGGCACATGGTGTGATTCTTGAGGTTGTCCTGTGCCAGACCAGGAACATCACTTAATAATCCTTGTGGGTCCATTCCAGCTCAGGATATGATGTGATTCTATGAAGTCACTGGACATGGCTGAAAACAACCCTACGTTTTTCTCTGAAATGATGCTAACAGAAGCTAGTGCAAGGGTAGTGTAAAGCCTTTTGCCAGGTCTTCAGGAATGGCAGAAAGGAATGGATCAAATCTGAAGCTTTATTGAAACAAAGTAAACTGGCACTTTGCTGGAATTGAATGTAATATTCTTAAGCTGCCTGAGAGGCAAACAGTCCTTAAAACACTTTTCTATCAGCAGCAGCTTTATTCTGAGTGGGAAGAAGTAGTGTTCATGTTCTGCTTCCCTAAGAAGCAATCACACTCAGGCACTTAGAATGTGAGAGTTCATTCAGTATTGTTTAGAATTTTTAAGCCAGCTTTGGATCTGGTGCACCTATAGAGAAAATAGAACAGAAATATGAAAATAAGAAGAATTCTCTATACAGCAGATCTATACTGGAGTTGGGACAATTTCCAGTACCAGTACAGACAGGGTGATAGATGGATTTACTGCAGCATTGCAGAAGACTTGGGGATACTGGTGGGTGAAAACCTGAATTTGAGCCAGCAATGCTTGCAGACTAGAAATCCAGTTATCCAGGACTGCAACAAAAAGATGCATGGCCAGGAGGTTGAGGGAAGTGATTCTCCCCCTCAGCTCTACTCTCATGAAATCCCACCTGGAATGCTGCATCCAGCTCTGGGATTCCTAGTACAAGAAGGACCTGTGAGAGTGGGTCCAGAGGGGAGACATGAAAATGGCGTGCAGACTGGAACACCTCTGCTGTAAAGACAGGCTGAGACAGTTGGGATTGTTAGGTCTGGAGAAGAGAGCCCCAGGGCCGATGTTACTGCATTTCCAATACTTTAAAAGCCTTATGAGAAAGATGAAAAAAGACTTTTTACCAGGGCTCCTGGTGGCAGGACAAGGGGTGAGGTTTTTAAACTGAAAGAGACTCACTTTAGATGGATATAATGATGAGCATATTCTTCACCATTAAGGTGGCGAGACATCCAGCACAGGTTGTCCAGTGTGGTTGCTCCATCACTGGAAATGTCCAAGGTCATGTTGGACAGGGCTTGAAGCAACCTGGGACAGTGGAAGGTGTCCCTGCCTGTGACAGGGCTTTGAATGAGATGATCTTTAAGATCCCTTCCAACCCAACCCATTCTTGTGATTCTATGATTTCCCCTTCAGTAGAGGTAAAGGTTACAGAAGAAGTACCAAGAAAAGTGTGTTAAAGTATTGCCTGATGGAATAGAATTTGCAGCTTTATGTTGGGATTCCTGGGCTCAGTAAAGTGTGCAAAGTTCAATGTCCAGATCTGCTCGGCATTATCTTATTGCATGTGTTCCTGATGCTACGGAAAACAGTTTTAAGTCTATTAATCTTGCAAGTACTCTTCTAGGAATGAATGAACTAAAATGCTTCATATTAAATCAGAAATATTAACAAAATTAATAGATCCAGTATGATTTCTAGTTGCACAGGTATTTGTTTCAACCATGTTTTTGTCTCTTGGATATGGTTTCATTTACTGACTCCATTTGCTGGGTCAGACTGTTGTCCTCTCTTGAGGGCATCTGCTGCAGCACTTTGTTCTCTGCTCTGACCAACAGCAAATACTTGGGGAAGGAGTTTAAGTATGAAGCATTTATGATATCTGTTCCTGATATATTTCCCCACCTTCCAGCAAGCCTCAGTCTGGGAATTTTGGTTTCAAGCCTTCATCCAGGTCATTGCATGGAAGATACAGTGACACTGTAATATCCTGAGTTGGTATCAGTGGCACTATCTTCTGTAAGTTTATCTAGTCCCTTTGGCATGTATTACACTAGCAGTTGCTGAGTAATTTATAGAGCCTGTTTTTTCCCCACAGAATTCACTTACATCTTTCCTATAGTTTCATGTTAAGTGCTTTTTGCTTAGTACACATTGTCATGTGCAACATTCATGAATTATCTTCATGAAATAGGAGGTGTTTTCTTCTAAAAATGTCCCTTAAAGCATGACGTGGCTGGTGGAAGATGTCCTTCAGAATTCTTGAAATTTTTCAAAGTAGTTGTGCTGACATGTGGCTTCATGACTTCAAAGGAAGAATGCTGAATTTGAAATTAAAAAGAACTTTGTATATGCACAAAGCTAGATCCAGGTGTAGGAGGGAGTACAGTCAGCAAGTGATAAAATGGATTTTTAATTTTTTGAGCTAACACCACACTGCTGCTGAACTGTCCCTGAACTACACAAATGGTAATGGGTGTTTTATGAACTCCAGCCCTTAAAAAATCCCATGGAGTTGGGCAAAGCAAGTGAGACCTTGCTTGACTTCAGTCACTATGAAAGACATAATAGCCATTTTAACAATATTAAAAGGAAACCAAATACCTCAACTTTTAAAATTTAAAACCATACTTGAAGCTGTTGCGTGAAGCAATTGCCAGCCTTTACTCAGAGATGGAAGTGTCTGTGTGTGCTGGCAGGTTCTGTGGGCTGGAATGTGCTACTGGGTGTTTGTTGTAACATCAGGCTACACAAAGATCGTAATAGATGGAAATTCCATCTTGAGGGCAGGTCTGCCATTGTCCAGGGACTGTGCCTTTGCTTTCTTTCAGCTTTTGGAATAAAGAGCCTTTCCCAATACTAAGAAAACTATCAAGAAGCAAAAGAAAATGAAGTATCGTAAGACTTTTACTTACATATTGACATTCTTAAGTACTTGAGCTCAGTGTTTGAGGCTTTGCTTAATGCTTTGTTTGCCTTTTGTCATGATTGGTTCTGCAGCCTACTGACATAGTTCTGACATAGCGTACTACGAAGCTCGATGGTTTACCTCATTATCGCTGGTTGTGATTCGTTTTAGAGCAGCAACATTAAAATATTGTTGCTTGAACAGACACTCCTAAGACTTGGATCCTTTCCTCTCTGGAGGACCCAAAATAAACTCGAATGGAAAAGGAGAAAAAATAGTCAAACTGGAAGTAGAGTGGGTGTTGTTCATTTAAGTCTTGCCAGGTTTTACTTGGTCTTTAAAAATGTCTTGCATCATCACACCCAGTGTGCCATTTCTGCATATTTTGCTTGCTAGTTCATGTTTTCAGTACTAATTTATGGAACACAATTTGCATCTGAAATTTTAGAAAGTTTTGGACATTTTACTGGAACAGGAAAAATTAAGATTAAATTCCATTTCTAGTAAAGTACCCAGGTTAATTTACCACATAGGACCTCAGGATCTTCTGAACTAGGTTGAGGTGCAATGGCTTAATTTTACAATTGCCAACTCTTAAGTCTTATTAACGTATTAATTATTCATATAAGTAATACTCAATTCCTAGCAGTGTTTTGCACTTTTTTTAATGGTATTTGATAGTAGACATATCAATCTGTCTTTTTTCAGCTTTAAAGCACAGACCTCAGGAATGTCCTCGAACCAGGTCCTTGACACATTACCAGTTATGTAAAATAGTCATTATGTTGCTCTTTGATCTCCATGCTTTAGGAATGACAGTGAGCTAATTTTCATTTATAGAATTTTTATTGGTCTATTTCAGATTTTGCAAGAACGAGGTTCCAGGATGTGAAGACAGTATTGAATGGTGACAGTTTTTTTCTTTTATTCGAAGATGCAGTGAATTGTCACACTGAAGAGGCTTGGCTGCAAAAGAAAAAATCTGATTTAGACAATTTTCTGTTGATCTGAGTTCAACCATATTTGCCTATAACCTGGTGTCAACTTCTGGAAGCATTGCAAGATTGCATAATGGGAATAGATGGTGTGGGAGTGTGTGTTAAGTTTTGGTTGTAGTGCATGGTTGTACTCTCTTGCTGGCTGATTGACACTAGTCATTTGAAAAGAAATGACCATGCACTCATATTTTCCTTGGAGACATGTAGCACTTAATGTCTGGTGCTGGATGACCCAATGTTGATCAGTTTGGAGACATTTTCCTACTAATCATTGTAAACCTTAAAAGGACAATGTAATTGGTGCTACACACACACACACACACACACACACACACACACACACACACAAATATAAATGTTACAGCCCAGAAACACAAGTACTTGGGCGTACGTTGTTTCAGAATCAGTGTCAGCCCCAGTTGACTGTATTATACTGCACATTCCTTATGGTTCTGTGACATAATCTAGTATGTAATAACAGCCTAGGAGATCAACTGAAACTAGCACATGTAAAAGTTACACAACAGAGAAAAGGTTTCTCTGAAGGCTGTATATATAGACTGGATGTATAGCTTATTTTAATACCCTAAGGGAAGACTAAACTCAGAGAAAATGGCCTTCCTCTGAGTTATTTTTGATGTTCCCTCTGTTAAAACAGTCTCCTGTAAAAGTTATGCTCCAGTCCTGGTCACATGCTTGAAAGTGGAATCAAAATTCACTGAAAATGACCAACTGAACATCCTGTTTCTTTGGAGGTGTTTGTACTCATATGTGTGTTTTTGCTTTTAAAAAATGCTTTTAAGCATTGAACTGTGTGGATTAGGCTAGAGATTTTTCAAGAGCTGAAGGTTTTACAGAAATACAGCCGGCTAGTCCTAGGTCCCTGTCTCTATGACTCGAATTGAAACCAACCTTAGTATGAACATAAACTCATCCAGCTGAAAAACCTGATTACTTTGGATATTCAGGATACCTATAATCAACCTTTCTCTTTCTATACAGTTTCAACTATGCAGTTAAGAACAGTGTTTGAACAGAATGTGGAGCAGCTTTGTTAGTTTGTCCTTGATAAAGGCTGATACACAAGACATACACTATGTTTTGAGCAAGATCTTTAGCACATCTTGAAAACACTTAATGAAATGGACAGTATAAAACTTGGCTTCATTGACTCATGGAACCAGTTTCAATGGGAGTTTCAAAAAGCTACAGGATGGTTTTAAATTCTAAAGACATTACAGTTTTCATTCTTAGTAATTTCAGAATTATGCATATACTGTAGGTTATCCTTTACACAAAAGCCTGATTTTCAAACACCCAGGGTCTACTTTTTTAAAATTTTTTTTTAAGGACTTAGACGTTGATATAAGTTTGGCAAAACAATTTGTAAGAAACATTTCTACTAAACAGGTTAAGCAGTGGGCTAAATGTTTTGACCGTGTGCCTAATGCTTGAAAGGATTTGTAATGCATTTTGCGACTTGGATGTGGTCTGCACGGGAAGCTTCTGGCCCCTCCACAACACATACAATTTTTGTCTTTTTTTAAGAAATTAAAACTGAATTAATTTACTAAAACCGTAATTGTGTAGGGGGAAATGTTTATACTTTTATACTTTTTTAGGTACCCATATTTTATCAGCTTAAATTGAGCACACAGATGTCCCCTAAATAGTGACAGATTATCTTGTGTATCTGAAAATAAGCATAACAATTGCCTGTGTTAACTGCATATTAAAACATTTCCTCTGCTGCAGTAGTCACTGTGTTTTTAAGCAGTTATGACTCCACCAAATTCTCTGAGCTTCCCACCTCATGAAATTGCAGCCAACTGTGTTACTTGTTTTCTTGACATGCTCTACACAGCATTGATCTAAGTGGATTTTAATGACTAAAACACCAGTTTTACAGTGATCCTTCAGAATCAGCATTTCTGTTGCCTCTCTTATTAAACCCGAAAAGGACAGACTATGAAATAAAGTGAATTTTTCCTGAATGGCATCAGCAAAGCATGTGTAACAAACTGAGCAAACTGAACAAATTTAGAATATGTAAAATAGTGTTTTTGTCTAAGTACGGGGTTTTTTTCCCACTGGAATATTTTCGGTTCTAAAACATGCTTTTATGATGAGATTACCTGCAGTTTAGTTTACATTGTATCCCTATCATAGCTAATTTTAGGGAAATGAGTGTTTAATACTTTTTTGCACTTTCTTTCCAATACCTCTTAAAGATTTGAAGAAGGAGAGAATAGAGAGAATAGAAAGAACTTGAGTAGGCAGATACCTTGTAAATTATTTTAAATACATTGTTGTTTGAGACCACCTGAAGTACCTACTTTCCTGTTCTTGCTATTGTCATTATTGCTTTAATTTTTGTGATATGAGAGGCTTTCCGATAGATGAAAATGCTCTCTTCAGCTTTTTTCAAGGCATTAAGAATTTATCTCTTAAGTAAGTTTTGTTTCTTTTTGTTTGACAGTTGCATTTTCAAATAAAGTTAGTGACTTTAACAAGGTAATTGCATTAGGGTCTAATCTGCATCACCAGGCTTTGCAAACATTGCTTTATCTGTTAAGATCTTGCAGGATGAAGTAATGTACCTGTACAGTTTAAACTGGAGTCCTTTGTACTTTCTCAGCCTTTTGGAGAGTACGTAGCTGAGAATTGCCTGTGACTGTGCAGAGCTGATGGGTTCACTGGAAGGAACTATCAGTTCACTGTCACTGTTTTGCTGGAACTGCAAAGCTGTACTGCAAACCCCTTGGACTTTCGACATACACAATTCTTGCACTCTATTCTTAAATCAGAATCACTATTATCATTTAAATCACACACTTTATTCTTAAATCAGAACAATATTCCAGGTTAGAACTTTAGATCCTGAGCTTGAAGAGATGATAGAAGGAATAAAGCAGGAAGAGAGAGAGATTAAATTCCTTAAAGGCATTTACATGAAAAACTTCTTGCAAAACTTATTTAAAAACAGAAGTTCAAATTTGCTATAGCAGTTTCTTGCTTTGAGTTAGGAAACAGCATATTGTTGGCCATAAGTTTGCTCAGAGGCTATTTTCCTTTATTGGAGATGACATTTTTATATTACATGCTTTTGACTTCTTCAAGCAGCAAGTGAATCAGAATTTTGCAATGAACAAGTAATTGTGAGACCTCCAAGACGTGACTGTCACATGGTCCATAATAACTGTCCAAACGTATATTCTGACTCAGCAGCTCCCAGCCCAAAGGTTACCTGAGATTTTGTCCTATATACTGTGGGATTTCCATGGATTATGATTAATTGCAGGGTTTTTTATCCCACAGTAATTTAATTATATGTCAAAGACTTTATTGAATTCAGAAGGTTTTTTTGATTCTTTACTAAAGTTTCCATCATCAGAATCATTTACTCATCAAAGCTGGAAAATGTACTGGTTTTTTTTCAAACTCGGATTTCTTCTAATGATAAAAGTTGCTTTCACCTTGCATTGTAGCATTAGGAGAAGATATTTCTTAAAAAATGAGTCTTGGTGAATCCATCTGCCTTTTTTGTTTCCAGATTTTCTTTAGACAATAGTTGTTTAGCTCCATTTCTAGCAATGTGAGTGCACAGTTATGATTGATTAGAAACAGGACTATTTCCTGCAGATTCAAAAATTGAATCAATCTCCTCTTTTTCTGAGAGAGGTGGGTATTGGGTTATTTTTTAGGAGAAAAATGAAATTGGCTAATTGAACAAAAGATAACTTGGTTGCAGGCATACAACCGAGGGAACAAGTCTGCTGAGTAGGGTGATAGTGTTATCAGAAAAATGCTTCTCGTAACAGAACACTATTCTGTGATTGTCTGTTGAGGTTGTTGAGAGTTGTCAGTCGCTGTTTAAGCTGTAGAGAGCTGCCACCAGCAAAATAACACACATTAGTTAAAATTTTTTATTAATATTACGAAAATGAACTTGGAGTGCAAAAATGCAATAGTATCTGATTCAGTGGAATTAAATAGAATCTGGATTATAATTACCGAGGTATACTGGAATGTATTCCTTGGGAAGTACTGGGAGAATAGTGAAGTTGTCCTGGGCTTTTTAGGACAATCGAAGTCAAATGAAAGCCTGAAGTCTGGGATTTTGTTCACTTGAGATGTGATAAAATCAGAACATGCCATTCTCCTATTTTTATTCTCTCTCACCACATCAAAAGTTTCAAGTTTTAAAATTGACTTTTTCAATCAGCCCTTGAACTGTAGGGCTCTTGAAAAGAGGTGAAATTTTGTTATGCCTTTAACAGTGTCTGTTATCTTAAGACAGCAGGGTTAAAACGGGAGTGGTCATTGGAGAATTGTATTTTCTAACACAACAGTTTTGAAATCCTTAAGCCTGAGGATGCTGCCTGTTACTTCTTGTAGTTTAGACTGCAGTTATCTCCAGTTGTAAGGACAATCTTGAGATCTTACATGGGGTTTTGTGTAGAATTACTGATTCTTTACATAGTATGAATATTCAGTTTAAAAACAATGTGGAAGGCTCTCTGAACTCAGTATCATATAAGTTTTCTTTTGTTTCACAAAAATCAGGAGCTGTCTTTAAAGGCTTCTTAATGAACAGAAACTTTAAAGGGCTAAATAGATCTTATTGTCCAGTTTGCCTAAATGGCTGTCAGAAGGAACTCTTTGTATTTTCAGAGCAGAAATGCTAAGGGCTAAAATGCTTTCCAGGGCTAATTTGAAGTTCCAGAGACATACAATGTTTGAAAAACAACTAGTCTGTTTTCCTTTCAACTCATGGCCTCTAAAATATTTTTTACAAATGGCTGAACCAGTTGCAGATCTAAGTGTTCCGATATGGCTTGGATTTTCAGTATCCAGATTGGGTAAGAGCACACTAGAGAAGGCAGTACACGTACCCTCCACTTTATTACTACCTTTGCTGAAATCTAGCAACTTTCAAGAACAGTACTGGCAATTGAGAAGCTTTGAGGAAGACTCTGCCCCAGGAAATTGTCACGGAGTATTTCTTTGTCACAGAATATTTCTTCGCAACTTAGTTGACCTTTACTTTAGCAATGTACTAAGGCATAAAGGTCTCAGAAGTTCAGTGAATAGATACTGCTGCAAATACAGCTTTGTGGATGCGTCAGAGGCTATTCAGGACATTGTGTTGTAAAAAGTACTATAATGAGAGAAACTTTTTTAAAGTTATTTTGCTACTTTGGGGGTGAGTGGGAGGGGAAGAGGTTCTATGACAGTGCTCTCCTTGCCTTAGAAAGCTGAGCCTAAATTTTGACCTACGACCTGTTGTGATTTTGAGGCATGGTTATCTGAAATGAGTAAAGAGTAAATGTATTTATTATTACGTACATGATTCTTGCTACTTCTGAAGATTTTCCAAAAGCTTATGCACAACTTTACTCACATTAGCTTGGCTCATGTGTACTTGCTAGAATGAAGCAAGTGCCAAGGCAGTCTTAAAAGGAATGTTGCCAGCCTCTCTACCTGGAACTGAAACAAGATCACCAAACTGAAGAAGTATCAAATGGCAGCTTTTTCCACCTGCTTCTGTCCTTGTCCTTACCTCAACCTAGCTATGAAAAATCTACTTCCTATGCACTCTTTAGGACCACCTACCCAATTCAGCAAATGTTCTCTTTTTTGACATTTCCTTCCAAATCACTGGTCTCAAAATGAGTTGTGTATCAGCTGTTTGTGCTTATACCCAAGTGGCCATACTTGCAGCATGTTATTTTCTGGATAGTGGATTAGCAATAACACTTTATTTTGTGCCAACTCATTGTCTTTGAAGTGTTCTTACTGCAGCAAAATTTGAGTTTTGATTGGTTTTAATGCATTTGCATTAACCAAAACTCATAGCACAGACAAGAAACTGAATTCAGGGAAATTTCCCTGAAAAAAAAAAATCTGCTAGGGCTTCCCAAATAATTTGAAGATGGTTACAGTTAACCATCCCTTTCAAAACAAGCAAATGAAATGTGTGTGGGTACTTTTTAAACTTCGTTTTCACAACACTAGTGTATTGTAAACTGCATGGAATAAACCTGTTTTTTCCCTTTTAAAGTGTGGTGTCTTTTCTGTCTTTTCTAGATGCACTAATTGATATTAATGGTGTCATATCCTGTGATAATTCCTAGTTTAGTGCTTCAGATGTAAAATGTAGTTGCATATTTGTGCAGTGATTCAAAGCATTAACACTTTCTCCTTTGTAAAGAAGATACATCCTTTACTGCTGCCCCAAAGACTTCGTCACAAAAAAATTAGGTCTATTCAAATATAAATCAGTTGGGAAAGTATTTTCCTGTGCAACTGCTATGACTTGCTGATCATTACAGGAGGAAATAGTTGTCTCTTTTATGGATATATAATCACATGAAAAAGTTTCAGCTAATCACTTTGCAAACCTTTTATTTTGCACAACTCAAAAACCACCCTGCCTAACGTCAAAGATTCTAGAATCCGCTACTTTACTTTTTAATATACGTGCTTCCTTGCTTGAAAAACTAAGCGAATGGAAATTGATGCTTTTTAATAAGGCAGACATAAGTTTAGTATAATAAGGATAGAAATAGCTGAAGGAAGTAAATTATTTAAGTCCAAAGTACATGCGGTTGAAATTATCCAGGAAGCTTGACAGCTGTGTCCTCTACAACTACGGAGAAGTTCGTAAGTGAGTATTAGTATTGAGAAGACCATTGGACAGCTCTTATTTTCCAAACTGCTAGTAAGAATTTGAGAAGCTAAGACCCAAGGATTTTAAATTGTTAAAGGCTCTACAGTTACATGTGAGGTGAGTTTCGTCTTAACAGTTTAATCAGTTTTAAGTACATTCTGTGTAGTAAAATTGTGTTATTTTCCTAAACTAATTTGCTGCATTTAATTGCATTTGAATTTTATTAAAATAAGTGCTAAGAACAAACATTGCTGTAGTAATCAAGTACAGCAATTAGAGTAATTAAATATGCATCTATATTTTCATATTTTCCTACTAAAAGTATTGGTACTTTAGAATCGGCCAGCATGAGTTTCAGCCCAAATTCCTACTCTACGTATCTGTTGCTTCAAGTGTTTTCACCAGTTAGGAAAAGTGAGAGCATAAAAGGGACAAGTGTCTACCTTGAACTAGAAACCAGGTTATAAAGGAGACATAAACAACTAAGTCATTAGCAACCTGTTTGTATCCTTTACAATATTTAGGGTTCACTTGGCACTAGTTTTCCTTTCAGTGGGAAGTTTCACTTCAGAAAAATGAAAAGGATCCTGCAAATTCACGTTTTAGAGTGCTGTTCATCTTTCAGTGTGCTGAAGTCTTGCCTTGTAGTCATACACACGTGGTCTGTATGTATGCGACATTCCCTGAGACTTTTGTAATTGTAATTTTAATGTCTACAATTTCATGAGAGATCCTGTAAGTCAGGTGTTAACAGTTCCCACTGCTTTTCCTAATGCGAATGAAATTGTGTGAGAAGTTACACAGGGGAGTATGTGTTCATCCTGCTCTACGGTGGGCATCTGCTATTGGTGGAAGATTTCTTAGAGTGATCTTCAGCATATATTTTGATTAGGACTGATTGGAATCTAGGTAATTATTGATTCAAATAGTAAATTCTAGAGTTCCGAAGAAACCATTTTGAACTTTAATACTTCGCAGAACATCGTTCAAGTAACACTGACACAGACTAGCGCAATGAACAGCTAGGCACAGGTTTCGGGACTAAAAATTCTTCTGTTTCATTAAGAAAAAGAAGTTCAAGATGAGAATAGAATGTGATTCATACTCGCCACTAAAAATGAGTTCTTAGAAACCCTAACAACACCCCTCCTCCCTCCCAGGGAAAGGAAACCAAACCAAACTAAACTAAACCAACATTGCAATGCGAAACAAAAACCAGGCCATGAGTCCCTAAAGGTCAGTGAAACGAGCGCGGGCGGGAGGCAAACGGCAGCCCGCCTTCCGTGCGGCCGGCCTGCTCTGCGATAGGCGCCTCCGCCCGCCCGCCGCCGCGGGAGCGCCTCCCGAGCCGCGGCCCCTGCTCCAATCAGCCTCGGCCGGGCACGAGGGGCGGGGTTCGGCCCGGCTCCAGCGCGGCCCGCCAGACCTGTGCGCGCCCGCCGACGGACCAGGCTTTCCTAAGTCGCGGCGGCTCCCACAGCGCCAGAGGTAAAAAATTGATTCAGCTTTCTGCCGGAGCTGGTGGGAGCGAGAGGCACGAGGAAGTGATCGGCTTTGGGATAACGCCGCGTGAATTTTTTTTCCGGTCCTTCATACTCAGGCGTTGTTGGGGGCACCTCTGGGTCCTGTGTCACGAGGATGCGTAAAGCGTGAGGATAGGATTACAGACGGATCGGGCCGAGGGACAGAATAGCGCTTTCGCGCTCCGCACCGAGGCGAGAGGGAGGGAAACTCCGGAGTGGAAACAAAGCAGCGGGAGCGGGAACATCCGGGTCACTCGCGCGGCCTCGATCCGGGACACGCGCGGCGGCGGCGGCTCTCGGTGAGGCCCGGCCGGGAGTGGGGCCGGGGTGGCCCCGGGGTCGGGGAGCGGGACTGGGCCGGGCTGGCGCCCCTCGCCGGCGACGGGACGGGCCCGGCGGCCATGTGCGTGCGGGCCTGGCGACTCCTGCCTTCTGGCTGAGCCGGCCGGCGCAGCGCTGCCCGCCTGAGGCTCTGAGCGCCCCGCAGGCCTCGGTGGTGGCGGGCGGAGGTCTCCGAGCAGGGCGTGGAACCGCTGGGCCTGCGCGAGCCGGTCCCGCCCCGCCGGGTGTCTGCTCGGGAACGGCGGGCGGACCCGGGGTGCCGCGTGCAGGCCTTGGGCGCTGCCCCGGCCCCTCGCGGGGCCGGCGGGACCAGCGGCCCTCCGCGGTGGCGGGCGGTGCTCGGCCCTGTCCTGTTACTTGGCCGTCGAGCACCGAGCCCATCGCGGCGCGGCATCTTCTGTTTAACGTGCGACTCCGGTCGCCGCTCGGCTTGTTCTACCTTTTTCTTGCCGCAAGCAGAGGAGACTTTCTATCCTAGTCCAGAGTTAGGGTGCTTTGATTAAAGCTCAGACCGTAGCTTTCTCCATCTTTCTGAAAAGTAAAGTTTATATAGTTCGGGGCAGACTACTTCGATAATAACTTCTTCCTATGCCAGTATTTAACCTGTAAAGTAGAAATGTGAGGCTAGCAATCTCAACGTTTTGGGTTTTTTTTTCCTTGCTGCTTAGGATCAGTAAGTCGTACTGAAAGTTCTTGAACCTCGAAGCGCGTATTTTTGATGTATTTAGAGAGTGGCCCGGGAACTATTTGTTGCAAGACGTGCATTTTGTATGTGAGAGTAGGTTGTGCTACCCCATTGGAGGGTGTAAATGGGTAAGATATTCTGTAATGGGACACAAGAATTTTCGTCTCTGATGAGCGTGATGGTTTTATTTTGTCCTTTTTCTAAAGTAGGCAGTAAAAGCAGCAGAGGCAAGCTACTGAGTAAATTTGGACGTTTCTGTTAACTTTGAGTTGATGGCAGTAAAAGGGACATTCCTACCTCTTAATGGTAGGGGTAAGTTTGGGGGATTAAACTCAAAACGTGAAGACTGGTCTTTTCGACTTTTGTGGCATGTGCAAAATAGGATTGAATAGACTTCCTCTGGTGCAAAATTTTTTTCTGGTAATGTAGTATATGAATAGATTGGGATATAGAGAGTATATATTGACAGTTTGTTAGCAGATTGCTTTTGAGGGGATGCTTAACTAATGGGATCTTAGTTTTTGTCTAGTCTTTATTTTCTAGTAGACTGATGAGGTTTTAGATGCTTGTCTGTTCTCATCAATGTAACTGAAGTTTGTGGAAACCATATGTGTGAAGCCTGTTGTCTCTCATATGCACTGAAACTTTTCAGTGCTTAACTAAGTCAAATGCCTCAAGATTTGAAAAGCTCTTTGTAGAGAATTAGAAAAATCTTTATTGTACTAGGGCACAGTATAGTGTGTAACAAAAGCAAGTAGGATGCATGACCTGAAAACTCAGGATTTTTTCAATTACTGTAAAAGTTACTGGATTAGTGATGTTCTGCAGAAGATACACTAGCTACCCAGTGAGAAACTGGCATTTCCCTTGAGGTGCATATTGTAACTAATTGGCTGTTTAGCCACAGGAAATGTAATAAATGTATTTGAAAGCACCCTGTAATGTGTCTTTTGGCAGAAAAGGTAACTGAGTTTAGTGAACTGTGTAACAATATTTGGATGGTTCATAAGCACATATGGTTTTCTCAGCCTAGGATGGTAAGATTAATATTAGTACAGTGGACTACCAGGTGCCAAAAGCACAACTGAAATTCTGCTGTATGCTCAGTTCATTTACATCTCTTGCAAGACATGGGCTCACAGCATACTAAAACTTGCTGTATAATTTGGCTGAGGGAGAGGTTTTTTGTTTGTTGTTTTTTTCCCCTTTTTTGGTTCCACTGATATTTTTTCAATGGCTCTGCATCTCCTAATTATGAAAAGACTAAAATCGGAAGTCCTGTGTACACATTCACTAAGTCCTGCAAGTCTTCTGCCATAATTAAGTTACAGGTCTATGTGTTGGGAATACTAGAGGAAAATTGGACTGAATATGGGAATATTTTTGTGTGTGTGCATGTTCACTGAGTATGAATTGTCCCTTTTAAAAAGCTTTATCTGACATTAATTTAGTTGCTACTTTGAAGGTGAATTAGGGAATATGGCCATCCAGGCAAAATTGGCTTAAAAGGTTGAAGAACAGATTTTAAATGCTTGTTGTCCTATGAACTGCATAAATTGCTTAACCTGGTGTTTTTAAAGATCTACAGTTCATATGCTTAGAATATTAGTAGACTGCAGTACTTCTTGTAAGTAATCAACATATTGAGAGGTTGTGAAATTTTGCATCATTCTTAACCAGTGCGTGTTTGTTTTAATAGTGTGGTAACACTGCTTTCATTCATTCTGTGGGCTTGTTAAGTGGAAGCATTCTGCTGTCAAAAAGGCTTGTTAGGTACATGTGGAATTGAGAACAAATTGGCCTGACTTCTCCCACTGCCAATTATCAGCTCTTATTTAAAATGTGTAGAAGTGCAGATATGATGAGGATTAAAAACCTTCATTGGAATTTGACCGTGGGGCTAGTGAAACCCTGAGTTTAGATACAGTTTGACAATGAAAAATAAACTCTTGCTTTGAGTACTGTTCTCGGTGAATAGGGAATCCTCCCCTGAATTTGAGAGCACCACTCATGCAATCATCCTGTCTAGAACTGTTGTTCTGTGTCATGCAGTAGGGAATGACCTGTGTTCTGCATATTTTTTGTGTAGTCGTGGTCACCATGCTGTTGCTAAGGCAGTGAAGGTGCAGAAATATTCATCAGTTTATAATGGAGTTGAAAATCTGTCTTTTGGAATGAGCTGCTGGCTTTTCCTTAGCTGAGTTCTGTGTTGCTGCCTGTTCCTGCTGTTGTCTACAAGTTTTATAGTGGCATCACTTCAAAATTGAGATGAGTTTGTTAAATTCCATACTGCTTTCGTGTGGAATACAGTCTTTCAATGGGGATTTACCCAAAAAGTAATATTTCTTATTCCCATCTGCCACAAATGGGAGTAATGCAGGTGTTTGCCTGCAGAAGAAATTGGCCATACCTGATGTGGTGTAGGAAGGAGATAAATAGAGTGTGTGTCAGTTGCACGAATAGGAAGTCTGAGCACTTTTTCACTGGTATTTCTGTTGTCAAGCTACTGTCGAAGTTGCTTCTAAGATGGGGTTCAAATATGAAGCAATTAAGGTAAGAATAGAATTTTGTAGGGCAAGTCCAGGAACTTAGAGCTAGATGGCATGGGGAAACTTGATGTTATTCCTGATGATAAATTCTGCAGGCTGTGCAGAAACATGCACCTAGGTTAATGAAGTGAAAATCAGAGGTCAATATAATTCTTGAGTGAGCAGGTCTTGTAAACACATAATGCATTGTTTATGCTATAAGTAGAAGTATGTACTAACAGTAATTACTTTTGTTTTAGAGGGACTCTGAATATGTCTGGCATAGCTCTTAGCAGACTTGCACAGGAGAGAAAAGCCTGGAGAAAAGATCACCCATTTGTAAGTATGCAAACCACCAAATACTTGACTCTGCAGTTGTTTCAGTGTTGTGGTGATAATTTTTCATTGCCTCAATAAGCTTTTATAAAAAACTAAAACTAATTTTTTTAAAATTTAAAAAAAAAAGCTGTTTAAAACTCTGTAGTGCAAAAAGAAGTAATTTTGTGTAAAGATAAAACATATCATGAAGCATTTTAAGTACATCTTGTAAAATCCTCACCCTATGTCTTTTTGCCTTAATTCAGGGATTTGTAGCAGTACCTACAAAAAATCCAGATGGCACAATGAATCTAATGAACTGGGAGTGTGCTATTCCAGGAAAGAAAGGGGTAAGACTTACTGGTTTCCGCACTTCTCATTTATGGTGAAAAGTAACATAAGTTGCTTATGCATTACGCTGACAGTTGAGAATTTAACTTGCGTGTAGTTTAATAAAAAAGTTTATGTCCTGCTGCTACTTTAGAATTAAAAGTGCGATGGACTAGGAATAGTGGACGAAGTACACCATAAGCCAGTTCAACTGTTGGCACTTAGCACCTTAAGAATACAAGTTTTCAGAAGAGTCTTTAAGAATCTTGTACTGAACAAGCTGGAGGTTGTCTTCTGCTTCTTCTTGCTTCTTCTGAAATACTACTATCAATTACTTGAGGATTTTAATTCATTCTTTCAGGTCTTTGGTGTGGGACTTTTTTGCCTTGCCTTTTCTACTGCCTTTTGCCAACTTGCTTAAATACCTTTCTGATCTCGTTTCTTAGATTCTGAGAAGACTCTGTGTGTAGGCAAAACCTGCAAGGTCTGTGATGCTGCTTTAGTTGAATGCTGAACATAGCATTCTGACCAGCATTGCACTTACGGTTACAGCTTAGTTTTGGTAGTTCTCTGTGCACAGCATTAGTTTGTTCCTAAAGAAGCACCGACAAATAATCTAACACAGTGTAAGGAAAAACTCATCCCCTTGTGTTCTGTAAAAATAAGATTATACCCCGTAACAGTTTATGTACCTTATCAAGATGTCACCTTTAAATACTTGGGTAAGATTTTTATGCCGTACAAAATCTTCATGGTATGCTTTGAAGTTCTGTAAACCACAGAATGGAGCAAACAAGGCCTTAAAGCCCACTTCATGTGTGCTAGAAAATATGGCACACCCAGAAAAGATCAGTTATGCTGATGTGATTCCTGCTAATTAAAAAAATAATATTTAACAAGAAGCAGCATGACTTACTCATCTCTACTAGTCCAGGCTCTCTGTTGCCTTTGTGTTTGGAGGTGTCCTACACTGCAACTGCTTTCCCTGAGATGAGTAGTTGAAACGACCAAAATGCTGTCTTGTCTGCCAGATGAAATACTGAAGTGGTGTTAATCCTGGGTGGGATGCTCTGTTCACTCATTTGACAGCAAATCACTTTCCAACTACCTAAAATTTGCCTCATAAAACCATCTGCCACTAGTCCCATAATGCAGTGTGGTCTTGATGATACTGCTGTCATGCTGTTAGCCTTAGTAAGGCTTCTGAGTGTCTTCTGTCTTTCACCCATAAGGCATGTTGCTCTATCAGTAACGTGGTAAAAACTTCACCAACTGTTCTAGTCTTCTGTGTAAATTACTAAAAGCTATTTGTCTTCCTCTGTGACTGATAACAAACAAAATATAGGTAGTTTATTCTACCAAAAAGCTCATATTTGAGGTATGGAGAATAGGTTTTTCTAGATGTTGACAACTGACTACAGCAATTTAGAGTGAGTTCTTTAAATATACTATAGCAAATATAATCAAACATATTCACTTCTGGAAATGTGTCACCTTATTAATTATTAGCATGTTTTTCTTCCTTTTCTAGCTTGAGACTTTGCATAATGAATGTCCATGACAATGGAGTGATTTTTTCTCTTTTCACGTGGGTTTTGGGTGCTTTATTTTGGTTTTTGTTCAGCTAAAAATCACATAATTCATATAGGAAATAATTAAGAATTTCCTTCTTCATACAGGAAATAATGAGGAATTTCCTTCTAAGGTAGTCTTCAAATGTATCTGTCTGTCTGTGAGGACAAGATTTGATCAGTTTTGCTCTTGAGATGTGAGACCATCTTTACTCCAGTTGCTCTAAAGAATCAACCCAACATTTACTTTCACTGCAGTGTTTCCATAGCAAGGGCGAGTTACAGAGAAGTGGCAGAGAAGTACATTTTACAGTTATAAGAATCTTCTCTGTATTCCTACACTTCTTAGCAGATCTCAGTTTATCAGAAGATGTGCTTTTTTCATTGTTTACATGTTTTGTGTGTTTGAGACAGTCTCTATTGCTAGATGTTTTTTTCTTGTTTATATGATCCTTTTGAGTAATGCTTTCTTATTTGATTTGCTCTATGTCATGGGAACTGCTCCTATGAGTCCTCTTTCCAGTTTTGGGTAGGGATAAAGAGCCTCTTAAAATTTCTTGTTATACAAAAAGATGGAATCTGTGAGGGTGCTTTCTACCAAACGCAGACAGGGTTAGTTTAGACTAGTGAATCTCATTAACTGTAGCAGTATTACAGTCCTATCCACATTTTTAGTTCATTTGTGATTTTATTAGCCACATTCTCATAAGGCATAAGAGAAGCCATTTACATTCATGTGTTTAAGGGGTGTATCCATATCCTGTCTTCTCAAACTTAAGTGGGGCTGCACCAGCCATTTCCTCATTGTATGTGTATCATGTAAAACTTCAGAAGTATTCTCAAGTAGTGTGAAAATTCTACTTTTATATGGAATTACTGGTGATGATCATGACTGTGTTGATGACTCAGCACCACATACTAGCTGTAATGAATAAAGAAAACCCCTCCTTCCCACTTCAGCTTTTTATATAGGTAGGATAACTTACCGTGGTCTGGACAGTGTGCTACAATGCAGGACAGCTATTTTCTGCTGTGTAGCAGAAGAATGTCTTGTGCTTTGCCTGAGAAATTGTATTCTTTTTTCCACAATTTTGACTTTTCCTTGCTCTAACTAAAAATCTGCATTAACATTTCATAGACACCATGGGAAGGAGGCTTATTTAAACTACGGATGCTTTTCAAGGATGACTACCCTTCTTCACCCCCAAAATGTAAGTAAAATTACAGAAAACGACAGGTTTATTACAACAGTGTTGAATTAATCCATGAAGTTCTTTTAAATGGTTATTACTTTCTTACAGTTTTGTTTGATTTTTTTTTTTTTAAGACACATTGCTTTTTCTTTTTTCCCCATCCACTTTGCATTCAGAAAGTTGTGATGAAATCAGCTAAGTGCTCAATACATCAAAATTGGGAGGGGAGTGAGATTGTTGACAAAAGCATTGCTTGAAATTACATTATCAATACTCCTTGGAGACTAATATGTAGGCATGCTTAGACTAAATCCCTGTGTTCTTACTGTTAAGTTGATCTTCTAAGCTGAGAACTCAGAAGACAGGAACTTGGAAAAAAGGATTCTATAACTTGAACCTTCTAATCAACTTGCTCTCTAAAATACTAATCTGTTCTTTTTCTGCTACTATGTATAACTTAGTTGATCTTCAGATACCTAGTTTTCTTACCAAGTTTTTGAACTGAATTTTCCTTATACCATCTCAAATTTAGCTATTATAGAAATGTCAAAACATCTATTGCCTTGCATGGTTTCTTGGTTCTTGAATTGGTTATCATCTCAAATCAATGACAGTGATTACAAATAGCTCTTTTTCAAATCTTTCACAAATTGCTCATTAGCATATTTCAGCTCTGTCAGCTCCTGGCTGCTCCTTTTGTTTGATGCCACCTAAATACTTGTAACACAGGGGGAAACTTCTCTTTTAACTAAAAACATTTCACATTAATTTCTTGAAAAATACCAGTTTTCACATGCTGACGGTATTAAAGGAATTGTCATGCCTTAAAATAAGATGTATATGTGATAAGACTCCCTATCAGTGCAGCTTCTGAAATACCTCCGAACTTCATAGGGGCAGCAAGACTGTTATGTCTTGTAAATATTTGTGATGTCAGATGGATTAGAAAACTGCACTGAGATGTAAATATTTCATGTATTGCAAAAGGAGTGCTCATTACTTTACTCAAAATGCTAGCTGTTGCTTTTAAGTCTTGTACTATGCCAGAATGTAGATTGAGTGGCAGAAGGAAAGCTGCTCAAGCCTTCAGTTAGTCTTGTAATTTAAACTTGGTTCCTCTTGTTCACTGCATCTCGATTATATATAGGAAGATGTGAAACTGAAAAAGATGCTAGGAACTTTTAAGTTTTCCTTGTATGAAACTTTCATTATTTTAAAGTGAGAAGAGAAGAGATGAGTGAAGGGTAGTATCTTTCCTTTACACAGTAGTATGTGAGGCTGAAAAGACAGAATTGTTTTTAAAAGGTTTTATCACAAAGCTACTATGAATTATTTCATCAGTTTCCGTTCTTAAATCAAAAGACTACCGGTCAAAAAGACAATGTTAGATTGCCTGGATTGATGTCATAGATCACAGATATGATGGAGTTTTAGGTGCAGGCTGAGCCAAGAAGAAAACTGGTATTCATAGCTCCAGAAATCTGTGGGGTTTTACTTGGGGATTGGTGGTATTTTGGCAGTGTTGGTTTGGGGATTTCTGGGTTTTGTGTTCCCCTACCGATCTGACGTAACTCTCTGATCTTCCTCTTAGCACGGTATGCAAGTAATTTCCTCTTCTTTATCAGGTAAATTTGAGCCACCGTTATTCCACCCAAACGTGTATCCTTCAGGCACCGTGTGTCTCTCCATCTTAGAGGAGGATAAGGACTGGCGGCCAGCAATCACAATTAAACAGGTCATTACTTGTACTCATAGGGATTCTTAACGCTTTTTCTTTGCATGCTTATCTGATGCATAGATGTTCACTGTGTGTTCCTAAATTGATTTCTAAGGGTTTTTCACTCAATCTCTTAGTAATACCCATAATACATGCCTGTTACTTCTATTCCTTTTTCCATAGATCTTGTTAGGAATACAAGAACTTCTAAATGAACCAAATATTCAAGACCCAGCTCAAGCAGAGGCGTACACAATTTACTGGTAAGTGTCTTTGCATATGAGCTTGAAAGCTGTCATACTGCCTACAGTTGTCTGTTACTTGTATTACAACATGCAAATGTTTTTACAGATGATCAGGGGAGTTTTCTTACCTTCATGACTGTATTCTCTGGGGATGCCCAGATTGTGCTAAACTTAAACAAAATGGTAACTTCATGGCTGTTAGGCTAGTGGAGCTTTTAATGGCAAAGCAACAGCAATAAAGTGTGAAGACTCCTTATATCATGATTTTCATCATGGTTCTAGCCCAACACAGAGTCCTTACCCTTAAAGGCTGAATGAGGTGTCAGGGTGTCATGAGACCAGGGGAAGAGGAGACTGAATTAGGTAATAAGTCACATTTGTCAGTACAGGAAGGAGTAACTTACTTCGGCCCCATAGTGTGTACCTATAAGAACTTGTGCCCGAAGGATAAAGGAGAGCTGTGGTCACTGTAAGAAATACAGCATTTTTGGAAAACTACATCTTCCAAAAGAATAGGTTGAAAAGTACAGAATGCCTATAGCTTTAGCAGAATGAAGTTTGCATTTGATTAGAAAAGGGGAAAATTTGTGAGCTAAAGAGACTTTTTCTGGGTTAGTGGGTTTTTTATTTTTATTTTTAGACTTACTCTTAAAAGTTTTCCCACTATTGAAAATGGATATCTGTTCTATAATCTTTAGGGAAGCAAAACATTTTAAACAAATGCTTTTGGCACTGGCAGCTACTGAAATAAGAACCAAGATGGAGTTGTGGAATTATAGTTCAGGAGAGAAGAGGCCTCCAGGAGAGTGCCAAGTTTGAAAAATAACATTTTATGTGACTGCACATGCAAGCTGTGTTAAATACGGCTTTTTATAGGGTCCTAGTCTTGCATTTAATTTATGGCTTCACTCAGTGTTATTTCTTGAAATACTTACTGAAGGCTTGATGGAGTTGAGTGCATATGGAAGACAGTGGCCACAGTTGTAGGAGCCAGGAATGATGAAGGCCTCAATAATATACTTCTGTATGTATAGATAGTCTGTGTTTTAATTTTTTTAATCACCTCCCACATGCATGTATGTACAAAACCAGTCTTGGCTAATCTTGTTTCTGTTTAAAGTGGTTCCAGGGGGAAAAAATATCTGTTGAGCTTTTTTACTTCAAGTATGTATAGTCTCCCATTTAGCCTTTTCATGTCTCTTGGACATGCAGAGTATTTCAGATGGGTTACTATTATTCTGCAGTCTGAGAGTGTCTCTCTTGCTATTTAGCGAATATCTGATAAAAGTTAAACAGAGTGGTATTGTGCATGCATCTGTAATGTTGGCACAATTGATAAATACTGCAGAAGGTGCACTACTGTTTACATAGATGTCTTTTGGTCAAGCTGTTGAACTTTCAAGACTAAACATTCAAACTAAGAATACTTATTCTCAAGATACCTTCAGTACTGTCGTTCAGTAACTTTAGCACTCCTAATGTGCTAACCTACTTCCTCCTCTTTGCTGTAGCCATTCAGGGTCTCCTGTGGAAGGCATTCTTCTGTGTGGATTCTGTGTGTGCGAGACTTAACAGCTAGGCTATGTTCTCATGTGGCAAGGCAATACAACTTAGAGAAAAAAATGTTAAATAAACTGTGTAAATCTGTTCACAAGCAGACAGTATCTTCAGTCTCTTTGCTAGCAATTTTTCATTGCGTGTGACCAAAACTGGTTTCATTTCTTCTTCCCCTTCAATCTGGCAGGTTCTGAGGATGTAATTTTCTGCCTTTCTTTTTTCGTTCACTGCAGCAAGCCTTCATAGCTGAAAGCAAGTTAAATTTACTGCAAAGCTGTCTGCAAAATCTAGTCACTCTAAACTATCTCTGGCAAAAGAGTAGTGGTTACAAATTTTTGCTTAGCTCAGTTCACACTTCTGACAGCTAAATACAAAATGGACAACTGAAAGTAAATGGATGCTTTATAATGCTACTACTCTCCATTGTTGGCACAAGAACAGAAAACAAAGAACTTGCCCTTCTACATCTTAAGCCTGAGGCTTAGTGACTGGACGTAGTTCCCTTAAGTAATACCTGTTTAATCAATCTGTAGCAAGTATGCTACACTTAGATATGTTGAGCTAGCTTTTTTTTCCCAACTGAAGATTAGGATAAACCTAAATCTGTGAGTCATGGTCTGCAGAGATAAAGGCTGAAATCACCACACCATTATAATTTTCCAATTTTTTAGGAACGGAATAATTTTCTCTCCAAAGCAGTAAGGATGATAATTTAAAACCATATGAAGTCCACCAGCTGTTAGTGAACTACTCGCCTTATTTTGTACTGTTAGGATACTGGAATTTGTTGTTAATGACCTCAGGTTTTCATGTGAGTGGGGAGTAGAAAACTTCAGATGAATGACAGAATGTTTGCAGGTGAGGTACAGCTGGTCTTGAGAAGAGCAGGTGCAAACCTGCTCAAAGAGACTGGTACAGTATGAAGTCAGTGCAATTGTTTGACAACAGGTGATGTTTGGGAAGTAACTAGTTGAACAGTACCATACTTGTCCAGAAAAATCTTTAATTTATTGTAGTGTTCCGTGAATTGTTATCAAAAGGCTTTGCCTTCAGCAATGACTTCTCTTCAGTAGGAAACTAACTCTGGAATACAGCCTCTGATTTATCCAGCTACAATTACCCTTTCTCTTTTCAGCCAAAACAGAGTGGAATATGAAAAGAGGGTTCGAGCACAAGCCAAGAAGTTTGCACCATCATAAGCATTTGTCATGCATCATCTTAAAAAGGAAGGGATTGGTTTGGCAAGAACTTGTTTACAAAACTTTTGCAAAATGTAATGTTGCTATGTACAATTAATATCCACATAAGGGGAGGGGGTTGTATGTGTGCCATTTTCCATATTCGCCAGTTGTACACAGTTCTAAATTTGCTGAATTTCCCCCGGTTTTTCATACAGGGTCTCTTCCTTCAGTCTTTTGTATTTTTGATTGTTATGTAAAACTTGCTTTTATTTTAATATTGATGTCAGTATTTCAACTGCTGTAAAATTATAAACTTTTATACTTCTATAAATTCACTAGTATCTCTAGTTACTTTGCTATCTGATGCAGGCATGCTTTAAAATGTTAGAACTATATTTAGCCTTTAGCTGGCTGTATAAAAAAAAATCATGCCCTCCACCCCCTTCCCTCCCTGAATTTGTTTTTTCTATCTTTCAGAAACTAGGTTGTTATTGCTTAAGAGCCTCTGAGATCCAAAGTTAGCCAGCATCCTTAATCTGCATCACTTTCTTTGTGTTTATATGGCATTCTGTCTGTGTTGCTGTTTAGAGTAAATAAACTGTTTATATAAAGGGCTTTGTTTCACTTATCTTCATTAAAATTATTAAAAGACTGCCATTTAAATGGCTCTGAACACAATTCAGTGCAAGTCCTGTTTTTAAGGCCCATGATGCTGCGTTCGCCTTTTCTTTAGATGTTACCTTCATTTGTTCTGCCTGTCCCTGACCCAGAGCATGTTTGTGGTCCTTCCTTTGGGCCGTCTGTGGTAACAGCAGCAAGTCAATTCTGATCGGTTCCTCAGGCAGCTTACTGTGCATAATGGGATCAGCATACTGGTGTCACCATGTTAATAGAAAATTATGTGAGTTTTAGACTGATAGGAACAATAATAAAAGTTGTCCAAGGAATGCTGAGGATTCTTAATGCTGCTTGTTTATCAGAAATAATTTTGTGCCTTTTTCCATATGTTAATGCATATAGCTTCTAGGGAAAGGATGTGCTGTATGCAGTTACAGTTTCCTTCTGTAAAGGAAATCTGTTAAATTACGTAACTTATTTTCATGTATGTGAAGCTGATATGCCTTCTATTAAACTTTCACTGCTTTTTTAAACTGTATTTTTAAAGTCAAAATCATTCTGCAAAGCAAAAAGTGAAATGTTTTGTTCCATCTGAGCTGAGCTTCTTCAGTGCTTTTATTAAAAAATGGCTACTGCTCAACATGTAAATTAATCTAAGTTGCACAGCTCTGTTCCCAGATCTGTTTTGCTTCTCTGCATTTGACTGTTATAGCTTTATAATATAAAAGCATTCCCCGAAATTCAGTAGCTGACATGGTCACGTTCTCAGTCCTTTAAAAATTAAGTTAAATTGCTTTCTTGTCACTATCTAAGAAATCCTTGCTAAAACAGCTGATTTGGGAAAGATTTCATACGGGTGGGGAAGTTATTGAAAAAACCGAATCAAAGGAAAAGTCTCCTTGTAGAATTGATTTACTTGTGCTTCTTGTTTTTAAAAGGAAAATTGAGTATTTGTACCATTCAAACTGCTGCTGGTACTCGCTGCTCTAGCTCCAGTAGTGCTAGTATTTAATCCCTCTGGTAGTAGAGGGACAAGAGGAGAAAATCCTGTGATGTGAAGAACTTTGATTTGTGAAGGTGAGTCTACAAATTGTCCTTCGTATCTCCAGTTCTACTGAAGGATTGCTAAAGTTTAGGTTTCAGTTGGGTGCTTGGAACTCCAGAGAGTATTCTGTTTAAATATATAGAAAACGACTGCTAACAGCTCATTTTCACTATACAAACTGGCAGGCATAGGGAAAAGTGACCTAAGATACTAGTGCTGGTACAAATCTGTCACAAAGCTTTAAGAGCCAGGCACTGTGTATTTCTGACTTGGCATGGTGCCACTGTGACGAAAATACACAGAGATAGCACTGATGAACCTGTGATCAGAAATTGCACAGTACAGTTCTGAATATGAAGTGCCAAAACACTGTGTTGTTGCTTGGCATTGTAGCAGAGTAAATGAAATGAGCAATTAAAGTTCCTGAAAAGACATACTGAGATGTTACAGCACTTCTAAGCATTTTTTCCCTTCAAGCTTAGCTGTCTATTCTAAATAGATGAAGTAGTTGAAATACATATGGCAGGTTCAAGCCTGCAAAGACTGCAGAGACTCCCTGTGTGGTAGGTACCATGAACAGGGCAATAGCTTAGTCATGTTTTCCTGTTGAAATACGCACCAGATTTACCTGATATACTATTAGTTAAAAATAATCCCCTACAAACCACTTTCCAGATACGTTGATTAGAATACAGGGTTATTTTTAAACTTGTAACTGAACTTCGACCTCCTCACACAATAACTCAACATTTCATATTTACCTAAAAATTAAATACCTAGAGCCCCTCGTGCATAAAAAGACCTACAAACTTGCATAGAGACTAAGGTTTGTTAAGCATCAAGTTACAAGGTCAATAAAACACACTCAAGTATTCACAAGAAAATTTCTTTATACGAGATGTTAATACTCTTTGGGATTATTGGGGATTTTTATTTCTTCTGGACTGCTCTCATCAGTGCTTTCACTGCTTTCAGTGGCATCATCTGGACTGCTCATGCTGTCCTCCTCAGAGTCTTCCTTCCTTTGTGCTAGACTGGAAACATTTTTCAAGATTATAAAAGCGAAATAACTTACAGTAAGTAAAACCAGTATTTTAAATTAAATTTCATTACCCTGAGGAATTGACGGGTCTGTTTGGATTAGAAAATTCTTTTTCTAAGTCAACATCAAATGGATCTGGAAAGAGAAGGAAAAATGCAGAAGATGAAAAAAAAGCATTTTCTTAATGGTCTGCCTTCATTTTCATAGATGAATGCCAGGGAGGAGGGGAAGGCACAGAAAGTCTAGTTTTTATCTCTTGTAAGTTTACCATAGTTGTTTGATGAGAAACCAGGGGAGATGAGAAAAATAACCCAAGTCCTGCCTGCCCAGTCTAGGCTTTTCACTCTTTTCCCTCATCCCCTGCAAGGGGTTCAGTAACTCTTTAGAGGTAGTCAGATTGTAGAAGTAGGTTTCTAAGGCTTAGGCTAAGAAAACATGGATTAAGTTCTAAAAGGACTCTCTAGTTAGCTGATGTCCACTGAGAAGTAAATTACAGCTGTCTAGGTTTAGCTCTTGCTGAGTAAGGGTGGGGCTGAGCTTAACTTTGGCTGAAGTAGCTGGGCAAAACTGTTCCCTTAGAAAAGTCAAACAAGGTGTGACAGCCTTGGTTCTGCAGTTCAACCAGAAAATACATAGGATTGTAGGTGAAAGCCATGTTGCCCCTTAAGAGCTGTCTTCAGTTTAATCTAACTAGTTAGGCTTCCACCAGAGGGTGGTTTAATTCAGTATGGCAAAGAGATCAAAGTTTAGAGCAACTAAAGGCTGTTCACCATCTTCTTACAGTATGAGCCCCTGGCCTATTTTACAGGGCTTAATCACCATGAAAGGAAAATGTTAATTAGGATAATCTCTTTTCATATGTTCTTGATCATTTGCCTTTCTTTGTGCTGTCTTGCATGAGACCAAGCACTCACCTGTGAATACAGCCTGAAATACTGGGATTCCAATAAATTACTGGAAGAATTTGGGAATAAACTACTTACACTTGTTACAAATTATTTTCATTATCTTTATAGGTCTGATTTTAAACATCTCGATTGAGGACTATATAAATATGTCTGTTAAAGGTCCTTCTTAGGTATATGTGTAACTAACTTGCTGTCTATACTTAAATTATGTGCCTACAGTTACTGCGTAACTAACTTGTATGCCTGTATTTCTCTGACAGTTCCTTCTCAATTACTAGTCTTTTTACTCCTACTCCGCTTTTAACATCTGTATTTAAAACAAGCATCGTATTTTCTTTTTTGTCTCAAGTTTTCCAATTTGGTTAGCTGAATAAGAGCAACTGCTTCACACTTCAGCTGTGAATACACTACGCTATGCATTAAATTGCTTTAGTAATTTTCACCTACTTTAGTTTAAAAAAAACGGGCACACTTAGCACAGTATGAAGACAGAACGACACGTATCAGCAAAGCACTTAGCTTCCACCTTGCTAGTATTTTCATGAGACGTAAGGAAAAGACTTTGAAGAAACTAGTAAGAAAAAGGGCAGGTGTAGTGTTCCTGTGTTTTTCTCTTACCTACTTCGTCTTTTTTTTCTTGAACACAGGCTAAGAAGTCCTTCTCAATGCTTAGCACGTCGTCCTGGCAATGACAGGCTGCGTATTTTTCCAAGAGATTTTTGTTCAGGTCAATAAATGCCTTACCCCATTTAAATTTCCTTAGAAGAATGGTGGCTAGATCTGGGAATCCTAAAACAGAAAATAAATTATCAGTTTTCATTAGTGTGAGATTTCACTCGGCTTACATGTTTCTAGTTCAGTATGTGCATACATGTCAATACTATAAAAAGATGCCTGCCAGTGTTTCTTTCAGTGTTTGGGAATTAAAACTTTTGGAAAGACTACAGATATTTTCAAATTTCAGTTTAACTTGAAACATGGAACTGAATCCAAGAATAGTTCACAGCCTTTTGGCGAGTGTTACATAAATATATTTTGTAGGGGTAATGAATGATTCAAGCTCTAGGTCCCACAGCCCTTCAGTACAAGACCAATTGTACATACAGTATTTTCAGAAGATAAGATTTGTCTGCAGTACGATAGAACATTTCTCTTATTAAAGTTCTGTGATGAGTCTGCAAAACATCGCAAGAGGGGGCAATTTTTTTGTTCTTACCCAGACCTTGCCCTATTAAGAGCCAGCTGCTATCTCTCATTAAGGCAAAGGTGCCTAAGAATTCATGTTCTGTCTTCTCTCATTTTTTTAAACAGTTTTTCTAACGTTATGCACCATCCAGACAAAATGAGGATTATCAGTTTGTGTCCTGTTTAGTAGCCGACATGGATACTCCACAGACACCTCAGTGCCCCTGCTAACAAAGGGGCACTTCTGCATTTAGAAGAAAGCTAGATAATCTGATCCAAAAGTCAAAAGTGATGACCTGTGTGACAGCATTACAGTTTATTTTGTCACAGACCATCACTTCTGATTTATTAAGGATGTAGGAATTGCTAGTAACATACTTCACAAAGTATGAGCCTACCAACTCAACAACAACTTGAGCCTACCAACAATGCAAAACGCTGCAGCAAAAGCTTCCACGCAGGACAGCTTGCACGGCCGACCATAGTTTACAGGATTTGCAGCCACCAAGTAAGGCAGCAACCGCAGATGACTCCCCTTTATTCTCTTAAAGGGAGTTTCTTCTAATTTGGCCCATGAGCAATCTATGACTGCAATTCCACTCTGAGCAATGACAATCCTGAAAAAAAGAAACATCACTGTATTTTAAAAATTGTCGCCCTTTTCCTGATAAAGTGAGAATTCCAATTGCCTCTTTATATTGGCAACAAACTTGCATATGACCCCTGCTTTTGTCAATCAAAACCCATTTTTTCCAATAACCTATAACAGAGATGCAATGAGAAAAAACAGTAGCATGGTTTTCCTCCAAACATGCAAATGGCAAAAAAAGGTTTATCCATGTGTTTCAAAATGAAATGTGAATAATTCTAGGCTTAAAAGTGTGACAGAGAAGTGTGGTCAATAGTAATGTTCACACCTGAAACGGCACCAAAGTTCCAATTTAGGTTTTCTGCTAGGTTCTCTCTGCTTCTAGAGACAAATCTTTTCTCTGAGTAAGTGTATCTTTATAAAAACTCTCCAGGCACATTTGAAGAAAATTCTCATTTTCTGCAAAAAGCTTTCTGGCTTATACATTGTGTTGTCTAACTGAAGAACTTAAATAAATATGGCATGATAAAAGACACAGTAACTACAGGGCTGTGCTCTGAAGAAATTAACCTACAAGACGTGCACCTTGATTTTTCATTGGGATCTACAGATGCTTTTCTCATCTGATACTGTCAAGCTGATTTGATAAAACGGCTGTTCCTCATGTTCATGCATCAGTGTAATGTAATAAGGTCAATTTTATTCTGTATGAGTTTCGGCCATGAATCGGTGGTTAAAATACTCTCCCTAATACAGCATCAGGTCGGTATTGGAACCGCTCTCCCTCACAGTCTGCGCCTCCCCCACTTCCTTCGCCGCCCGGGTTTCGCCCACAGGCACCGGGGCCGCACCTGTCGGCGGGAGAGACGTACTCCGTGGCCAGGGGACTCAGGACGACGCCCGGGAATCTCTGGCGGAGGCGCAGCGTTCGCAGCAGCCCTTTCCGGGCTAGTTTTCTCCCGGTGCACTTCTTGGGATCGCAGTGTCCGAGCTCCCACATGGCAAGGGGGCAGGGGAACTTGGCCTCCCGAGCGCCCCCATCCGCGGCCCTCTCGCCCTCCAGGCAAGCTGAAAACAGCAGGTGTACATCAGTGCCCAGCGCCGACGCGGCACAGCTCGGCAAGAGCCGCCTGCCGCATCCCGCGGTGCCTCACGCACCTCTCAGCGCGGCCTCCGCTTCCGCCGCGAAAGTCTCGAGGCTGCGAGTTCCGCGCCGAGCCCCGCGCCGGCCCCCGCGCCGGCCGCGCTCCATGGCCGCGCTCGGCGGAGACCCCGCCCCGCGCGCCGCGCACTTCCGCTTCCGGCGGAAAGGGCGATGGCGGCCGGGCTCCTGCTGGCGGCGCTGGGCGCGGCGCTCGGTGGGTGCGAGGGCCGCGGCGCGAGCGGGCGCGCTGGCGGTTTGGTCCGCCGGCCGCGCCCAACTGCTGTCTCCTAGCAGGTCTCTTCGCCTCGGCGGGGAAGATGAAGATCGTGGAGGAGCCGAATACGTTCGGGTACGTGCCGCCTGCTCGCCGTGTCGTCCCGCGATCCGCTCGCACTCGGCGGGTCCGGGCCTGTCTGCCGTGGTGCCCGCTCCGCCCGTTTCTTCCTCCGGGGATGGGACGCCGCGCCGGCCCGGGCCGCTGCCGCAGAGCCCGCTGTTGGCCCGCGGGCAGCGGCCGTCGGTGTTGAGCCACACAGGTAGGGGAGGGTGTATGCATGGCCAGATAAATAACTCAGCCTTAAACGTTTAACTTTCGTTCTCTTAAAAGGTTGAATAACCCATTCTTGCCTCAAACAAATAGGCTGCAGCCAAAGATGTCCCCGTCTGCAGTATCAGGTATATGTAACCGTTTTTTGTTGTTTTGTTTGGGTTTTTTTTTACAGCTTTTATCATTTACGAACCAGCTGTTTGCAATGCAAGTAGTCTATTTCGACTTTATGCACACAAAAACGAATTTCGCGTGTGATTTTATAAGCATCATGGAAAACAAGCACGGGCAAATATATTTCATTATGCTCCTGAAGGATTAAAACCTAGATTAACTTCACTGGTGGTTCCAGGTCCCAGTGCTGTTAATACTGTTTTTGTGACTGGACCATCCTGTGTTTTATTTTGTGTTTTTCTAGCCTGTCACAGATCCTTTTGACCACAATAAACACTCTTTTCTTGTTGACACAATCTTTGATGTCACTGAGATTATCATATAAAAAGCCATCCCATCATCTGGTAGTTCTTAATACCCAAAAATAGTTTAAAAAAAAGTCCTAGGCGTAGTCCTGGAACCAGTCAGAGGGGCTCAGTTTCACACACAGCCTAGGTGTTGCAACATAAATACACCACTCAAGCAAAATAAACAGGAATGTAACAAATTCTAGGCTGCCTATAAGAGGAGAGCAGATAATCACTGAAGGCAAAGACTTAGCAAAAGAGAGTAGCTCTTGTCTTTCTGCTAACCTTAAGCACAGACTTAAACCTTGTTCAGATTCAAGAAAGGCTTTAAGGTATGATGAGATTGAATGTGATTATGCTTAATGTTTTCTGTCTTGTTTTATAAACTCAAATCAAGTGTATAATTCTGCATGTACTGCATGTGAATTGTGGTATAGTTAGAAATGGGATTAGTAATAGAATGCTGAATGGGAAGATGCCAAAATTAGCAGGAAAATAGGACAGCACATCAGAAATCCTTCTTTATTTGTTGTGGGATCTTACATGTAGCCAAAAATTGGGACTGTATATATAGAACATGAATCTAGGGCATGGAACCCTGCCTTTAGCATTATTTCTTTTATTATTTAGCATTATTTCTTTATCATGGAAACCACACTTGTTCTTTTCTTCTACAAAACAGTTGGGGTAATAATTCTGGTAATTTCTGTTCTACAGCATCTGCTCTGGAAAGGGAGACATGAGTTTAATGCATTCCTCATGGACATGCACATTTGCTTTTTTTCATCTGCGGGGAGAGCATCCTAATCACCGGGGCACAGATTTCATGTAGTAGAGGAGCAAACCCTTGGGCCAAGCCTACCTTTAGAATGAAATACAAGATTATGTCGTCAGAAAAACACTTGGGAAAGAGAACCTGCCTATATGCCAGTGGTTAAAGAACTCTAGAGGGCATGATTCTGGTAGTCTGACCTTTGTATGTAGGATTGCTTTTCTAGATACCTGGAAAAAGTACCCATGCAATCCTGACAGTGGGGAGTTAGAATCCAGGATGGGGTTTTACTTTATATGCTTTGTAATCTCTTTTCTTCTTTCCTCATAAATATTTAGTAATTCTAAGGAAAATTTCCTTATACAAGAGATACTGAAGTACTCCTCTAGCATGTAGTTCAGAACTTTTCATCCTCTTTTTAATGACAAGTTAGCCATCTTGGATTCCTTTGACAGCAAGTCTTGTAGTCAATACTACAAGAGTAGAATTGCAACTGCTGACCTGTCTGACAGCAAAAGGTTTATCTTGTTGAATACTACCTGGATCAGACCATGAAGGCAAACAGCAAAAAGGAATATCCACTTTGAGAATCTCAGTGAAACTTAAATGTGCAGCATTGTCAGCGTTTTGAACAAACGGGCTTTATGGTACAAACTTGCAGAGTTTGAATGAATTCGGAGACAGAGAGCTGCCAAGCAAGAGTTTCAGTGATTTCAAGGTTAGATTTTGGCAGGATCTGCACTGACGATTCCTTTTATGGACCTGGCCTCCAAATGTTTATTTTGCACGAGTTTCTCATTTTTGTTGTTGAAAGAGGCATATCTGTTTCACTGGGTAGTGAGAATGAAGAACGTTAAAGATCATGACGCAAACCAGTGCAGTGCTAGCGAGAGCTCAAAGTAATTCATATGGAAGATAAAAATTTCCGTATGTACAGCAGCAAACTAAATTTGTCGAATACTTCTTGCACTTTTGTCACCGCAATAGCTTGCTTACATTTAACCAAAACATTATTTTTCCTTTATGTCATGTTGTGATGTTTTTAGGCCCTGCACATCTCTTGAGGCTTGCTGGCAAGTGTTTCAGTTTTGTGGAATCCACGTGAGTAATGGATTTGGATCCTTGTTTATATACTTACTAGGAGTTAACTAGTTTTTTATTCCAGTCGGAAACATTTCTTGTTTTCTGTTTCTTTTCTCTCCTTTTAAGGTACAAGTATGAGTTTTGTCCTTTCCATAATGTCACTCAGCATGAGCAGACTTTTCGATGGAATGCCTATAGTGGGATTTTAGGGTGAGGCATTTAGACCTTTTGCGTTTTAGCTACGTTGTCAGCAGGCCACTTCATAGATTCCAAAAAGGAGGCAGTTTTAAAATTAGGATTCTTCCATTGGTCAGTTTACATCATGGTAGTTCCCAAGGTGTTAGACATAAAAATATCCCTTCTTGAAAAATTCAGATTTATTTTTTTGTTGATAAATACTAACCACCTATTTTAGCTGGAGACTATAATAACCAGTGCCAGCTGCAAGTGTGATATGTTCATGTGAGAAATACAGCAATGCCTAACTACAGCATATATTAACACAGATTTCATGTCCATTAACTGTTTGCAGTTTCAGTTAAAATATAGAAATTACAAAATGAAATAATGGTTGTTAAACATAAAAAGTTATTAAATGCTCAATGTAGACCCAAAAAAAGTATCAACCTTCCTTTTCTAGGTATTTTGTATACAGATGTCTGTTTTTTTCCTGTGTGCAAAATGGTAAGCCAGTATGTGAGGAAACTGGTGCATCGCCTTGCTGAGGGTATCATTTGCTTAGGACTAGCAGAAGTACAGTAGTTTTTGTAGGTACTCTCACCAGCACTAAAAATCTTGCAGTCAAACTGAGTTGCACTGGTTACTTAGCCTCATGGAATTTTTGGGGGAATTTGGAATTAAACATAGATTTCTCAGTGCAAATGGTTTGTAAACTGAAATTTGATCCAAAACTCTGCTCTCAAAAAGTGCTGTTGATGTGTTCTATATAGCAACCTGGATAACGAACTACACTGCTTCCAAGGTGCTGGCTGTAGGAAATGTAAATACTAAGACAACAAAAGTGAAGCGTATACACTTAAATTGAATATGGTATAAGGGTGTACTTGGTTTTCTTTCTGATGGTTCATCTTTTTCTGTCCAGTAACTGAAAACAAAGTAGTGTCCTCTTTTTTCAGAATCTGGCATGAATGGGAAATTGACAACAACACATTTGTTGGAATGTGGATGAGAGAAGGAGACTCCTGTGAAACTAAGAGCAGACAGACAAAGGTATAATAACTTAGACTATGCTAATTCAGACAGCATGACTCTCACGTGTGAGATTACAAACTGAAACGTTCCTACCCTAAAAGAAGTCATCATCTAAGCTGTGATAGAAAACATAAAGATGGATTCCTGCGGGAACTGTGTGAATGACTGGAGGAGGAAAGCTAGAATCAGGATAAAATTTTGATGACATTTACTTATGTTTTCTCATTGGTTGCTTGCAACTTTTTTTTCCTTGATAGATAGAGTGGTATAATTACTACTGTAGAAATACAGTATAGTGCTTTGTAATTTGTTTCAGGCAAAATAAAGATAAGAGCTCTTTGTTGAATTCAAGATGTCAGCCTATTAAAAACATCCAGGAGAAAGGAGGGAAGAGAATTAGGCAGTTAACAATAGCATGCTGAGAAGCTAAGCATGGTGTAAGAACAAGTACTAGGGGCATTTCAAGAAAGACTTTAAGGTGATGGGGCATGTCTAGAGAAGGGCACTGGAGCCGTGGAAGGGTCTGGAGCACAAGCCTCATGAGTAGCACCTGTCAACCAGCATCCCCAGGCCTTTTTCCACCAGGCAGCTTTGCAGCTGCTTCTGCCCAAACCTGGAGCAGTGCACGGGATTGTTATGGCCCGAGTGCAGTACCCAGCACTTGGCCTTGTTGAATCTCTTGCGATTAGCTGCAAACTTGGCTGCCATATCCTGGCCAAGGTGAAAATGTTATACTCTAACGGAGGTGCCTGCTTAACATCTTTATTTCCCATAGAAGCTTCAAAAAGAATTCATATTCTTGTATATCCTTTGATATTGTGATTGAAATATGTCACTGACATTTCATTTTGAAGACAGGAAATATTGTGCTGCAAACCTAAAGATGAAAACAATTCTCTGCAGATGTGTCTTAAAATAGCACATTGGTCAGAAAGAAAATTTAAGAAAATTGTGCTTATGTTAGATGAGATTCTAAAGGGTGTTCTATTCATTGTCCTTTTTACTCTCATTCTTGCTGGAAACATGCTGCTTAATAGTTCAAGGAATAATGGTTGGTGGGGAGAATATTTTCCCATTAGGGAAAACAGTTTTCACATTTGATAAAATAAATGGATTATGTGCTTGCTATGATGCTTTTTCTGTCGGAAAAAGTAAAAAAAGGCGCTGGAACCTTTGACACGACTATGTACAGAAATGCATCTACTGGCACTGGAACACAGCAAATTGATCATCATGATGGTATTGTTTCATGTAGACTTTTTTTCTCATCTTTGTTTTTACTGATGTTTAGGTTCATCTTGTTTGTGGAAAGAGCAATAAATTGGCTTACGTGTCTGAGCCAAGTACTTGTGTTTACTCTCTGATGTTTGAGACTCCTCTCGTGTGCCATCCCCACTCACTTTTAGGTAAGATTTAAAAAATGTGTTGTGTAACAGTGGCATGTTGCACTATCCTCAGAGAGCCCATTTTTAGGTTGAGTTAGTACCTTAATATAAATTAGTATTAAATGTTTACGTATAATATGAAGTGCTTATTAAATCCTAGTCATTGTAACACATAAGTTTTTCTCAAATAAATTGTCATTGCTAGTGTAGACCCAGTGAATGATTTTTTTTTTTTTTCTTGGACTGTAGGAATAAGCCCTCTAGTATCTGCCCATTTACTTACGTTACATAAAAAGCTCAATTAGAATTACATTGAGCAAAGGAATATGAGGCCTTGTATCTGGAAATAAGAAAAATTTCTGGTCATTCTCTGGAAACTTTAAACGTGTGAAGCGCAATTTAAGCGTAAGCCCAGCTCTTGAAAGCAGTAGAGACTGTGTGTGTACTGTGTAGAAACATTGAGTTCTTGCATGATACTGGAGGAGGAATTAACTAATGCAGGACAGTGCTCTTGGTTTTTATATGGTTTGACTTCCATTTTTCAGTTTATCCAACTCTGACTGAAGCACTGCAAAGGAAGTGGGATGAAGCAGAGCAGCTTCTGTACGATGACCTAATAACTGACCAGGTTCATTAATTTTTTCCAACTCTATTCGGTAAAAAAAACAATTCCTGTCAAATAGCCAAGCCTAGCTTCTGTAGGTTCTTCTTTTGGAGTAGATGCATTTATTCTGCAGTTGGCAGATGGTAATTTTCATGTTCTGTAACTACTGTATGAACTGGTAATGAAGCCTGAGGACTTGGAATGGCCAGTGCAAATTACAAGCAGAGATGCGAGTTGAATAGATTGATCTATGACCTTTTGGAAACTTCTTTTTTAGGGTTACAAAAAAATTCTGAAAGAGATTTTTGAGGAAGCAGGACTTCTAAAAGCAACAGAAGAAAAGGAAGTTGAAAAACAGAGTAAAAAAATACCTCTGGAATTTGAAACAGTGGAAAAGTGCAGTAAGGTATAGAGCATGATATTTACAATGTGGAATTGCCACCTTTTTACTGTATGACAATATCAATGGGAGAGCATTATGTGAATGCCCTTGGTATTCAGCTGAATCTCTTAATGGGGTTATCTTTTCTGGGGTCAATATGTAACAGCCTGCATATAGTATGATTTGGTATCTTTATTATAGCCCCTAAGTTAGAAACAAACCAGCAAAAATGAATGCCCGGTGAGAAGATGGGGATTGTGAAGGAATTAGTGTCTGCTCTTGATCTGTGAACACCTTGCAGGTACTCTTTATGGGGAAAATCAGTCTGGAGACAGGAAGGAATTACTAGTGAAGATACATGTATAACCAACCTCAAGAATGTTGACACCTCTCTCTGTGGATAATTACCCAGACTTGTGTAAGAATGCATTGACTGTGGCACAAGCAAAAGGCAGAATGGCTGTATTTATTTCTGAATGACTCTTGTGTATATGAACAGTTCTTCTGTGACAGAATTGCCTAGCCTAAAAGAGTACAACCTGACCATCAGAAAAAGAGCATGGAAGGGAATTCATAATGCAGAGAAGCAGTTGCTGTTGCCTTTTTATTTGAAAATTATAGGAAAGACAAAACACCATGTAGTAATTCATCAGTATAACCAAAAAAAACCATGGTTAAGCTGAATATACTTTAATATAAAGATCACCGTTTTGATCTTACAGGAGCTGGAACAGTCACGTGATTTTTTTTTTTCCCCACTCATTAACAACACAGTATTTAATTATTTCTTTTTCTGCCTTCATCATAGCTTAATTTACATAAATTGGCTGGTTTGGTAGCCGCAGAATCTTAAATGCTTATTCTTTTGCTCTGTCTTTATTAATGTAAACACAAAGCACAACAAAACGTACGGGCTTCTCTAATAGTTCAGGCATATGGTTTGAGTCTCAAAAGAACTAAGCAATACCTGTCTGTCAGTTAATGGAAACTGCTGAGAGCAGGAACATGAAGTTACTAGGTCAAGAGTTGAGGAGGTGACAAATTTCCAGACTGTAGAATTATGATTAAAGTAAGGGTAGTCCTGAAGTAAGCTTAAGATTTGTTCTATGATAGAATATGATAGTTACAGGACAGATTTGAAATAGTTGCAGAAAGCATTCCTAATTTTTACTCTTGTGCTTGAATAAAGCTGCCTCCTCTTTTGACAACACAGACATATATCTTTCTCTAAAATTTGCTCTGTGTTCTTGGAACAAGCATTTTAGGATCTTTAAAGCCAAAAGGTGTAACAGCTGTGCACAGAGGTATTTTTTTCTTAAAAGCTCCCTATTTAGGTATGTATTTGAAAAGTGGGAGAACTATTTTTAATGTATTTTCTTTCTTAGGAATACAAGCAACTTTCTGAAGAAATGAAAAAACTTAGAGTTTTATTAGGTCAGTGTGGTATCGCATACAGAGGAAATTCTGGTGAGTTTTTCTGGTATTCTTCTTTTCCACTGTTGTCCGTTCAGAATGTGAATACCCCAGTGCTTTTTTCAGTTACAGCAGCAGTCAAATAATCTAGCATATGTGGAGGTAAAATTCAATATACAGAATTTTAGTAAGTACTTAAGTTTTGATTCCTGTGCACAAGGACTTACTTTGTCCTCAAAAAATCTGTTGATGACTTGAAATTCTAGCTTTACGGAAAAATTTTGACTGCTGTTGTAACTGAAGTTTGTCTCCAGTCCTTAAGGTGCCACTTTAAAAGGAAATCAATATTACATCATTAATAGCACAAATGTGTCTTTCAAGTAACTCCACTTTCTGTATTTTAACCACAAGGCCTGATTTCTTCTATAACACTTGAAGTTTTCTCTGTATCTTTTTGGATTGTTTTTTTTTCTTTTTGAAGTTGCCTGTTTCTTTCTTCCCTCTCTTTGATTTCTCTTAGGTAAGTACCGTATCACATGTAGTTTTTAGTAGGAAGGACTGGTGCTGGCTGTAAAGGGGCACAGCTTATCTGGATTAATTCCAGACAAGTTGTTCTTTGATCTTTTTGGAGAGGTTTGTAGTTTGGTTCTCTGTTTATTCATTTTCCCTCACTCCTTCCAGACCATCATGCACTTTATTACATGAACTACTTGTCAAAGCAGAATTTAATGTCTGGGAATACACATATATACCTAAATACATGTATCTTTTCTTTTACAGATTGAATGTTCAGAATTGGCAATTCAACAAAACAAAGAACCTTTTAGCTAATTAAATCGGCTTAAAATTAGTGACATGCTTCATTTTTTCTTTTTGCTTTGAGAAATCTTCCTACGAAGAAACTCATATAAAAATTTCGTAGAACATGCATGTTTAAATTATTAATGATGTAATTTGCACAGTATTTCTGCCTGTTTGGTAGTTCTTTCATTATTGCAGCAGTTCTTTTAATTATTGCAGATTAGCACTGTCAAATGAAAAACAGAATTCAGTTTACTCTAGATGACTTATTTCAAAATTATTTAGTGAATTCTGTGACAAAAATGTTTTGGTGTTTAAAATCCAAAATAACTGATGTCTTATTGAATAACTAAATTTTACAGGTGGAAATACCAGTGTTGAGTATATAAATCACCACGTGGCAACTGCAGTGGCATCAGTTCTTAATGGGTCAAAGGATGATGAGCCCCTGCATGGCGATACAGGAATTTGGAATTACACTGCATGAAGAAACTTGGGTGGTACAGAATGTAAATTAAACTGAACATATATTATGCCACAAAGATGATTTATCCTTTTGTGAGTATTCTTGACTTTTTGAATTTCTGCCCTAAAGCACAAACCCTTGTCTGTGGGCTTTGTTGGTTCCCGAGGAGCACCGATGGCCGTAGTATAATGGAGTGGTCGAGATGAGAGCGATGCTGAGTTTGTGTGTAAGCTGAAAGAGTCGTGTGTGATGGATGAGTGTTATGCTTTCTTTGTGCTGCTTTTGTTTTGGGTTTCCTGTAATTAATACTTCTGAAACAGAAAAACTATTATATGGCATTAATATATATTTGGCTTGCGTTCCCTTGTATTGTTCTGTATTTGCATTTGCTGCTACATTTCCATGGATCGCTCTGTAAGTAAATTCACCTTTAACAGTGTGTCCATGGAGTGTATTTGTAATTGAATTTGCGTCTGTACTTGCCTTTGTATACATTGTGTTGCTGTGTTTTGATGAAGTGTAAATTAAAAAATTCATTAAATAAAGTTGAATCACCCCTAATAACGATTCTCCACTCCCCCCTTGGCTCCTGTCTTTGGTAGGATCTGCACCTCCCTCTGCTTGCAGGGAAGATAATAAAACATCTCAAGGTAAAAAATGATAAACGATAAAAAAATTATTAAAAATGGGTTAAAATGATGCCCCTTTCACTCCACTGGTAGAAATGACATAATACCAAAAAAAACCTGTACCTGTTCCATTTTCAGACTGAAGCAACAGTATATTCCTAGCTTCTAATGCAGCAGGGAAGTGAAATGTTTGAATAATCATGTCTTCATTTAAAGATTTCTTCATGAAAGCCATCACTGCCCTCAATCAGGACATCCACCATATCCAGGACATCTAATTAATGAAGAAAAAAATCTAAGCAGACGATCCAGACTATCAGGAAAAACAACAGAGGTAGAATGCAACACTCCAAGAATACAAGGCATTTTTTAATTTATCCAAAAAAAAAAAAAAAAAAATCAAAAAAGGATGAAAGCCACCTTTGTCACACAATACAAGGTTAAGTTCAACACAAACATCACAGCTGAACCTTCACTCTGCCTTTCAATGCTGCTGTCCAGCACAGAGAAGCTGCGGCTGCTTCTGGATCCCTGGAAGTGTCCAAATCCAGGTTGGACACTGGGGCTTGGAGCACCCCGGGCTACTGAAAGG
>JAOTQP010000744.1:3945-18260 GCA_026413545.1 Cichladusa arquata
AAATTCCCAAATTCCAATTTTCCCCCAGAATCCCCATTTTCTCCAGAATTCCCAAATTCCCATTTTTTTCCCCAAATCCCCAGAATTCCCAAATTCCCATTTTCCCCCAGAATTCCCATTTTCTCCAGAATTCCCAAATTCCCATTTTTTTCCCCAAATTCCCATTTTTCCCCCAAATTCCCAAATTCCAATTTTCCCCCAGAATCCCCATTTTCTCCAGAATTCCCAAATTCCCATTTTTTTCCCCAAATTCCCAGAATTCCCAAATTCCCATTTTCCCCCCAAATTCCCGTTTTTCCCCGGAATTCCCATTTTTTTTCCCCATTTTTCCCACCTCATTGTTGGCGTATCCAGGCTCGCAATCCTCCTCGGGCCCGATGATTTGGGGTCTCCCTGATCCCTATCCCAAAAAAAATAAAATCTGGGATCAAATTCCAGGAATGACTCGTGGGGATTCCCGGATTTTTTCCAGGAATTTCCCGGATTTTTTCCAGGAGTTTTCCAGCCCCACCTGATCCGTGGGGAAGCGCCGGAGGACGGGGGAGCCCCGGGGGCTGCCGGGCTCGGAAAATCCCGAATTCCGCCTTTGGGATCCCTGGGAAAGGAAATTTTGGGATCAGGAATTTTTGGGAATTCCTGATTTCCCAGAGGGAAATTCCAGACAGGGAATTCTTGGGGATCCCCCAAATTTTTGGGGGGAATTTTGGGGGAGGTTTTTTCAACACTGCTGGAATTTCCCTTCCACCCTTTTCCCAAATTTCTTCTGGAATTTTCTCTGTTTATTCCCAGAATTTTCTCTCCCTTTTCCCAAGCTTTTCCTGGAATTTTCTCCATTTTTTCCCAGAATTTTCACCTCATCCTTTTCCCAATTTTTTTTCTGGAATTTTTCCCCTTCTATTCCCGCAATTTTCTTCCCCTTTTCCTGGAATTTTCCCTCCCCTTTCCCGAATTTTCCTGGGAATTTTCACCCCCTTTTTCCTGGAATTTTTCCTGGAATTTTCCCTCCCTTTCCCCAGATTTTTCATGGATTTTTCCCAGATTTTTCCCAAAGTTTTCTTGCATTTTTCCCACCCTTTTCCCAAAGTTTTCCTGCCCTTTTCCCGAATATTTCCTGGATTTTTCCTAAATTTTCCCCAAATTTTTCCCGAGTATTTCCTGGATTTTTCCTAAATTTTCCCCAAATTTTTCCTGAATTTTTCCTGCCCTTTTCCCAAATTTTTCCCGGATTTTTCCCAAATCTTTCCTGGACTTTTTCAGAATTTTCCCCAAATTTTCCCTGAATTTTTCCAGAATTTTCCCCAAATTTTTCCTGAATTTTCCCCGATTTTTTTCTGGACTTTCCCGGATTTTTTCCCAGATTTCCCCCCTCACCTCTGTGGATTCCAGCCCCGGTTCCCCATCCTGGGAATCCATGGGAAACCTCCCTGGCAGCTGCGGGGATCCCGACCCCGATCCCAACGCCGGGAACGTCGGGAGGCTCCGGGAAACTTCCCCTTCCACAGCCCAGAACCCCAAATCCTGGGAAAAGGGAAATGGGGGATCAGGGGAAAGCTGGGAATGGGGGAATTCCCAGGAAATGCAGATTTGGGATCACGGATAAAGCAGGAATGGGAAAATTCCAGGAATTCCCAAGGCAGGAATGAGAGAATTCCAAGAATTCCCAATGTGGGAATTCCAAGGAAATTAAGATTTGGAATCATGGAAACCCTGGGAATGGGGGAATTCCAGGAAATCCCAGTGCAGGAATTCCCAGGAAATGCAGATTTGGGATTGGAGAAAAGGCTGGAATGGGGGAATTCCAAGGAAATGAAGATTTGGAATCATGGAAAACCTGGGAATGAGAGAATTCCCAGTGCAGGAATTCCAAAAAACGAAGATTTTGGATCATGGTAAAGCTGGGAAGGGCTCAGGAATGATCCTGGAATTCCTGGAATTCCCAGTGCAGGAACCCCCTGAAAATGCAGATTTGGGGCTGTGGAAAAGGTGGGATTTCCCAGAACGATCCCAGAATTCCCAGAATTCCAGGAATTACTGTGGCTCCTTGGGATTCCTGCAGGATTTTCATTGTTCCCAGTGCGGGAAATCCCAGGAAATGCAGATTTGGGTTTGTTGAAAAGGTGGGAATGGGGGAATTCCAGGAATTCCCAATGTGGGAATTCCCTGAAAATCCAGATTTGGCTTTGTGGAAAGGATGAGAACAGAAGAATTCCAGGAATTTCCATTGCAGGGAATTCCCAGAAAATGCAAACTTGGGGCTGTGGAAAAGCTGAGAACTCCCGGAATGATCCCAGAATGATCCCAGAATTCCTGGAATGATCCCAGAATTCCCAAATTCCCAGCACACCGTGGCTCCCTGGGACTCCTGCAGGATTTTCATCGTTCCCAGTACAGGAAATCCCAGGAAATGCAGATTTGGGTTTGTTGAAAAGGTGAGAACGGGGGAATTCCAGGAATTCCCAATGTGGGAATTCCCTTAAAATCCAGATTTGGCTTTGTGGAAAGGATGAGAACAGAAGAATTCCAGGAATTCCCAGTGCAGGGAACTCCCAGAAAATGCAGATTTGGGGCTGTGGAAAAGCTGAGAACTCCCAGAATGATCCCAGAATGATCCCAGAATGATCCCAGAATTCCCAGAATGATCCCAGAATTCCCAAATTCCCAGCACACTGTGGCTCCCTGAGACTCCTGCAGGATTTTCACTGTTCCCAGTGCAGGAAACCCCAGGAAATGCAGATTTGGGTTTGTTGAAAAGGTGGCAATGGGGGAATTCCACGAATTCCCAATGTGGGAATTCCCTGAAAATGCAGACTTGGGTTTGTGGAAAGGATGAGAACAGAAGAATTCCAGGAATTCCCAGTGCAGGGAACTCCCAGAAAATGCAAACTTGGGGCTGTGGAAAAGCTGAGAACTCCTGGAATGATCCCAGAATTCCCGGAATGATCCCAGAATGATCCCAGAATTCCCAGAATGATCCCAGAATGATCCCAGAATTCCCAGAATGATCCCAGAATTCCCAGATTCCCAGCAGACCGTGGCTCCCTGGGACTCCTGCAGGATTTTCAGCTGCAGCTGGCTCAGGCGGCGCCGCGCTCCCTCCAGCTGCTCCTCCACCGCCGCGCCCGGGTTCCGCAGCAGCAGCTCCTGGAAACGCTGGGGACGCACAATTCCCCCTGAGAGCCATCCCAGAATATTCCCAAATCCCCAAAAATCCCAGCCTGGCAATGCCAGGGATTCAGGGATGGGGTTGGAGGCGTTTTATTGGGATTTTTTTTTAGATTTTTCTGGGGTTTTCCGGGATTTTTTCCAGGTTTTTCTGAGATTTTGGGGGATTTTTCTGGGGTTTTCCCAGGTCTTTCTGGAATTTTTCCAGGTTTTTATTGGGATTTTTAGAGTTTTTCTAGGATTTTTCTGGGATTTTATTGGAATTTTTCGGGGTTTTGTGGGATTTTTCCTGGAAACGCTGGGAATGCACAATTCATGATGAGAACCATCCCAGAAAATTCCCAACATCCCAAAAAATCCCAGCCTGGCAATGCCATGGATTCAGGGGTGCAGGTAAAGAGGATTTTCTGGGATTTTCCTGGATTTTTCTGGAATTTTTGGGGCTTTTCTGGGTTTTCTTCTGTTTTTTCTAGGGTTTTCCCAGGGTTTTTATTGGGATTTTTAGGATTTTTCTGGGTTTTTTTGGGTTCTTTTTTTATTCCCCCTGGGATTTTTCAAGGTTTTTCTGGGATTTCATTGGAATTTTTAGGGGTTTTTCTGGGATTTTTCCTGGAAACCCTGGGAAAGGAGAATTCCCAATGAGAATCATCCCAGAAAATCCCAAATCCCAAAAAAAGCCAGGCAATGCCAAGGATTCAGGAAAAAATGCGGGAAGAAGAGAAGAAGAAAGTGGGGAAAAAAATGGGGAACTGAGGGAGGGAAAGTGGGAAAAGAGGGGAAAAAAGGTGGGAAAAAATGGGAAAAAAGTGGGAAAAGGTGGGGAAAAAAGTGGGAAAAAGTGGGGAAAAGTGGGAAAAGTGGGAAAAAGTGGGAAAAAAGCAGGAATGAGGGTGGGTACCTGGAGCTCGGCCTCCTCCTGGCGCAGCATGTTGCGCAGGATCTGCGCCGCGTGCTTCTGCACCTCGGGGTCCTGCAGCACACGGGGAAAATGGGGGAAATGGGAATAATGGGATGGGGAAGATGGGAAAAATGGGGAAAATGGGAATGGGGATAATGGGAATGGGATGGGAAAAATGGGAAAAATGGGGAAAATGGGAATGGGGATAATGGGAATAGTGGTAATAATGGGAATGGGAACAATGGGAACAATGGGAATAATCGGAATGGGGGGAATGGGATCAGGGATGGGGATGGGGATGGGAAAAATGGGAATGGGGGGAATGGGATCAGGGATAGGAATGGGGATGGGAAAAATGGGGAAAATGGGAATGGTGGGAACGGGAATGGGGGGAATGGGATCAGGGATGGGGATGGGGATGGGAAAAATGGGAAAAATGGGAATAATGGGAATGGAGATAATGGGAATAATGGGAATGCGAACAATGGGAATAATGGGAATAATGGCAATAATGGGAATGGGAACAATGGGAATAATGTGAATCATGGGAATAATGGGAATGGGAACAATGGGAATAATGTGAATCATGGGAATAATGGGAATGATGGGAATGATAGGAATGATGGGAATAGTGGGAATAAAGGAAATGGGAATAATGGGAATAGTGGGAATAATGGGAATCATGGAAATAAAGGGAATAATGGGAATAAGGGGAATGGAAATAACGGGAAGGAGGGGAATGGGGATAATGGGGATAATGGGCAAAATGGGAAAAAGGGGAATAGTGGGAATGGGATCAGGGATGGGGATGGGGATAGGAATAATGGGAAAAATGGGAATAATGGGAATGGGAATGATGGGAATGGGAATCACGTGAATCATGGGAATGGGAATCATGGGAATAATAGGAATAATGGGAAAAATGGGAATAATGGGAATAATGGGAATGGAAATAATGGGAATAATGGGAATAAAGGAAATAGGAATAATGGGAATAGTGGGAGTGATGGGAATCATGGAAATAAAGGGAATAATGGGAATAAGGGGAATGGAAATAATGGGAAGGAGGGGAATGGGGATAATGGGGATAGTGGGAATAATGGGAATAATGAGAGTTGGGGATGGGGATGGGATTGGGAATGTAATGGGAATGGGAATAATAAGAATAATAGGAAGAGTTGAAATTATGGGAATAATGGGAATAATGGGAATAATGGGAATGGGAATAATGGAGATAGTGGGAATAATGGGAATGGGATTGGAATAATGGAAATAATTGAAACAATGGAAAAAATGGGGATAATGGGAATAATGGGAATAATGGGAATAATGGGAATAATGGGAATGGGAATAATAGGAGTCATGGGAATAGGAATAATGGGAATGATGGGAATAATGGGAATAACGAGAATAATGAAAAACATGCAAATGGGAATGGGAATGAGGATGGGAATGGGAATAGGGATGAACCTGGGGAGGTGGCTGGGATCCCCCTCAGGGAATTTTGGGATCTCCTGGGGGTATTTTGGGTTTCCCTGATGGAATTTTGGGCTCCCCTCTGGAATCCTGGCTCACCTGGAGGGGCCTGGGCTCGGTGATGGAATTTTGGGATCCCCTGGATGAAATTCTGGGATCCCCTCTGGAATTTTGGGTTTCCCTGATGGAATTCTGGGTTTCCCCTCTGGAATTTTGGGTTTCCCTGAAGGAATTTTGGGCTCCCCTCTGGAATCCTGGCTCACCTGGAGGGGCCTGGGCTCGGTGATGCGCTGGGGGGGCCCCTGGGGACATCCTGAGGGTTCCGGCTCCTGCTGCGATCCCGAAATCCCCACGGATCCAGGGGGGGACCCCAGCAGGGTCAGGGCCACGTAGGCACCAGCTGGGGGGAAAAAAAAATGGGAATATCAGGAGAAATTCCAGGAAAAATTCGGGATAAAGGAGACACGAGGAGGATTCGCAGGGAAAAAATTCACATTAAAAAATTCCAGGAAAAAATCCCAGAAGAAATCAGAGTGAGAGGAATTATGCTGGAAAATTTTGGGATTAAGGGTGAGCAGGATTCTCAAAAAAAAAAAAAAATTCCAGGGAAAATTTCCAGAAGAAATGGGAGTGAGAAGGATTTCCAGGAGAAATTTCCAGGAAAATGGTGGGAAAAAGGTTTCCAGAAAATATTTGGGATAAAAGGGCTGAGAAACATTTCCAGGAAAAATTTGGGAAAACGGGTGAGAAAAACTTGCATGAAAAAAATTTTCAAGGAAAAAATCCCAGGGAACATTTCCAGGAGAAATGGGAGTGAGAAGGATTCCCTGGAAAAATCTGGGATGAGGAATATGAGGGATTTCCTGGAAAAAAGTGGGAAAAAGGGGTGGAAACACTTCCAGGCTCCCCTGAAATTCCCAACTCCACCTTTTCCCATGGAATGGGAAGAGAATTCCCAGGAATTCCAGCCCTGTACTCACACTTGATCAACTTCACCACTTCCAGGTGGGAGCTGTTGGTCACCATCGTCCCGTTCACCTGGAAAAGCAGCGAAAGGAGCTGGAAAAATGGGAATTTTCTGGGGAATTTTGGGAAGGGAAATTTGGGAATGCCGACCTTGACAATCCGGTCGCCCTCCTGCACCCCGGCCCTCATGGCAGCCCCACCTGGATACAGGGAAAAGTCAGGAAAAAATCCCAAATTTCCTCTGGAATGTTCCACAGGGATTTTTCCATTCCCTCAACCCCATCCCATCCAATCCCAGTGCTCCAAAACTGGCATAATTTCCCCATTTTTCCCACATTTTCTCCATACTTTTCCCACATCTCCCCTCCATTTCTCCAACGTTTTTCTCATTTTTGCTGATTTTTTTTTCCTTTTCCCCCATTTTCTGTATTTCCTCCTGCATTTTCTCCATTTTCCGGCTATTTTTCTGCAGTTTCCCCCAGTTTTCCCCCATTTTCCCCACAGTTATCCATTTTTTCAATTTTCCCATTTCCCCCCCATTTTCCCCCTCATGTTCCCACTGTTTTCTCCCCTCATTTTCCTGCCATTTTCTCCCTCATTTTCTCCCCCACTTTCCCCCTCATGTTCCCGCCATTTTCTACCCCTTTTTCCCACCATTTCCCCTCTCATGTTCCCACCATTTCCCCTCTCGTATTCTCATCATTTTCCTCCCTCATGTTCCCACCATTTTCTCCGTTTCCCCACCATTTTCTCCCTCATTTTCTCTCCCATTTTCCTGCCATTTTCCCCCTCATATTCCTGCCATTTTTTCCCTCATGTTCCTGCCATTTTCTCCCTCGTTTTCCCACCATTATTTCCCTCATGTTCCCATTTTCTCCCTCATTTTCCCCCTTGTTTTCCTGCCATTTTCCTCCTCATTTTCCCGCCATTTTCTCCCTCATGTTCCCGCCATTTTCTCCCTCATTTTCTCCCCCATTTTCCTGCTATCTCCCCCCTTGTTTTCCCACCACTTTCCCCCTCACGTTCTCACCATTTTCCCCCTCGTGCTCCTGCCATTTTCTCCCTCATGTTCCCACCATTTTCCCCCTCATATTCCTGCCATTTTCCTTCCTCATGTTCCCACCACTTTCCCCCTCACGTTCTCACCACTTTCCCCCTCATGTTCCTGCCATTTCCCCCCTCATGTTCCCACCATTTTCTCTCCCACTTTCCCCCTCATGTTCCCACCACTTTCTCCCCATTTTTCTCCATTTCCCGGCCGTTTTCTGCCCCAGGCTGAAGCAGAGGGTGGCTGAGGGGATCCCTGTCCAGCCCCGTGTCCGGCCGTGTCCCCACCTGGCCGCACCGACTGCACCAGCACCACGCGGTCGCCGCTGACGGTGAAGCCGAAGCCATGCTGGTCCCGCTGGATGATGACACAGCGCTGCACCAGCCCTGCGGACACGGACACGGACAGGGACAGACGGACACGGGGACAGGGACAGACGGACAGACACGGGGACAGACGGACATGGGGACAGACAGACACAGGGACAGATGGACACAGGGACAGACAGACACGGGGACAGACGGACACGGGGACAGACAGACACAGGGACAGATGGACACAGGGACAGGCAGACACAGGGACAGACGGACACAGGGACAGACAGACACAGGGACAGGCAGACACAGGGACAGACGGACACAAGGACAGACGGACACAAGGACAGACGGACACGGGGACAGACGGACACAAGGACAGACAGACACAGGGACAGACAGACACAGGGACAGACGGACACAGGGACAGACGGACACAGGGACAGACAGACACAGGGACAGACGGACACAAGGACAGGCAGACACAGGGACAGACAGACACAGGGACAGACGGACACAAGGACAGGCAGACACAGGGACAGACGGACACAGGGACAGACGGACAGCCGGGAATCAGGCTCCGGAGTCCAGGTTTGGCTCAGGGGAATCCCCTGGATTCAGGGGCTGCAAGGCCTCGTGGTCATTGTCCAGCCTTGACCATCAGATCCTCTGGCCACCCATGAATTTGTGGCCATCAGCAGCCCTTGACCACCAGATCTGGTGTCCACCAGGGACCTCAGGGCCATTGTCCACACTTGACCACCAGATCTGGTGGCCCCCCATGACCTCTTGGTCATTGTCCGTCCTTCACCACCAAGTCCATGACCTCTTGGTCACTGTCCACCCTTGACCACCAGGTCTGCTGGCCACCCCTGACTCTGGACTCCCCACCCCTGAATTCCCCTCTGTGCGAGCCCAAATCCCCAAATCCCAACATTCCAAGAGCATGGAAAGATCCAGAAGGCCACCCCTGACCCTGAGTGACCCCTGAGTGACCCCTGAGTGACCCCTGAGTGGCCATTCCCGGAACTCCCACCTGTGGATTCCGAGGTGTCCGAGGGCTGCCGGTGGTGGCCGGGGGACCTTCGCTCTGAATGGGAATCACCCAGGGAAGAGGAGAGGCTGCTCAACCTGGGAATTTGGGAATTTGGGAATGGCAGGAGGTGACCCCTGGGCACTCCCAGGACAGCTGGACACGCTCTCCGGCCACTCTGGAAAACCCCAATCCACGGAGCGGCGAGTCTGAGCTGTGCTGATCCCGAGGAATTCCCGGAATTCCCTCCAGGGATGGGGATCCAACCCTCCCTGAGCCCCCTGAACGCTTCCCAACCCTTTTTCCATGGGAAAATCATCCCAAATTTCCAACCCTGGCCCAGCTCGAGGCCGTTCCCTCCTGTCCTGCCCCATTCCCTGGGATCAGATCCCAAATTTCCCCTGGAACATCCCAAATTCCCCCTGGATCCCCCTTTTCTCCAGGATTCCCCATTTCCTGCTCCTGCTGCTCCATCCCAGGATTTTCCAGCTCCACCTCCAAGATCCACAGAATCCCAAATTCCAGGGATTGGGAGAGAATTCCAAGGATCCACAGAATCCCCAAATTCCTGGGATTGGGAGAGAATTCCAAGGATCCACAAAATCCCAGAATTCCTGGGATTGGGAGAGAATTCCAAGGATCCACAGAATCCCAAATTCCTGGGATTGGGAGAGAATTCCAAGGATTCAGAGAATCCCAAATTCCTGGGATTGGGAGAGAATTCCAAGGATCCACAGAATCCCAAATTCCTGGGATTGGGAGGGAATTCCAAGGATCCACAGAATCCCAAATTCCTGGGATTGGGAGAGAATTCCAAGGATCCACAGAATCCCAAATTCCTGGGATTGGGAGAGAATTCCAAGCTCATCCAGTCCAAGATGTGCCCGATCCCCACTTGGCCATCCCAAGGAATTCCAGGAATTCCCTCCAGGGAATCCAACCCTCCCTGAGCCCCTGAAACACTTCCCAACCCTTTTTCCATGGAAAATTCATCCCAAAAATCCAACCCTGGCCCAGCTCGAGGCTGTTCCCTCCTGCCCTGTCCCATTCCCTGGGATCAGATCCCAAATTTCCCCTGGAAAATCCCAAATTCCCCCCGGATCCCCCTTTTCTCCAGCCTGATCCCTCCTAGGAATAAAATTCCCAGAGGATTTTCCAGCTCCTTTCCCATTCCCACTTCCCATCCCCTTTTTCCCCCGGAGGCCCCAGGCCTGGGCACTGCCCTGGACATTCCCGGCCAATCCGCAGGAAAATCGGGATTAACCCTCGGATTATCCCACGGCCAACCCCAGGTCAGCATTTGTTATCCACAAAAATCCCGTTTTTTCCCCCAAAAATCCCCAAATTTTGGGATTCCTGGCATTCCCAAGATGGTTTTCCTCAAAAAACAGCAATTCCAGGAATCCCAAAATCCCACTCAGGGGTGATCCAAAGGTATCCAGAGGTTTTTTTTCTGCCCCTCTGAAGCAGCTGGGGATTAACCAGGCTATAAAAAAGTCATTTAATTCGGATTAATTAAAGCTCCTTAATTGCCTCAGGGCGGCCAAGCCATGGCAACTCCAACAATCCCCGTTCCAGGGATCCCAGCCCAGTTCTCCCTTCCCAAAAATTCAAAATTCCCAAAAAATTTGAGCTTGAAATGGGTAAATCTGACCAATCCCTTTGACTGATCCCGTCCCATTGGGATGACACCTCAGGAATGTTGAAAATTGGATTTTTTCCCTCATTTTTCCTGCTTTAAACCTTGATTTTTCCAATGTTTTCACTGGATTTTCCAGCTGAAAGGAATGAGGAAGGATTGGGATCAATTCCAGCTGGAATTTCCCAAAATTCTCCCAGATCAGAAGCTTTTTTCCCTTCTTTTTTTTTTCTATTTCTCCCAGCTCCATGAAAGGGAAAATATTTTGGGAATGCATGAAAATCCCCAAAAATCCTTTGGAATCAGGTGGGAGAAAAAAAAGGAAAAAAGTGGGAATAAGATTGGGAAAAAATCAGGAAAACCCCCCAGAAAATTGGGAAGAGAAATAAATTTGGGAAGTGGGGATTGTTTCAGTGGGAATTGCAGATGGAAAAAAATGGGAATAAAATAAAAATATTTGGATTTCTTCCCTTCCCCCCCTCTCTGGGGATGGATGGAAAATGATCCTGGAGTTCCTGGGGATGTGCAAATTCCAGGGAATTCCTCCCCCACCCCTGGGGAACGGGGTGTCCGTGCTCAGAGCTGCTCCAGGAAAAGTCTGGGATGGAGCCAGGGAGGGGAAAAACGGGAAAAATCCCAATTTTCCAAAGTTTGGGGTGGCTCCAGGCAGTGGAAATTCCTTCCCGAAATAGGTTTGGAATTCCCAGCTGGAAAATTTCACCGAAATTTGGGTTTAAAGCAGAAAAAATGGGGGAAAAAATTCAGTTTTTCCAACATTTCTGACCACTGAGTTCCTTCCCACAACAGGACTGGAATTCCCAGCTGGAAAATCAATCAAAATCTGAAATAAATCAGTTTAAAACAGGAAAATGGGGGGAAAAAAAAATCTCATTTTTCAAAGTTTCTGACCACTGGGTTCTTTCCCATCTCTTCCCACAGGTTTGGAATTCCCAGCTGGAAAATCCCATTGGAAAAATCAGGGTTAAAAGCAGGAAAAATTCAATTTTCCAAAATTTCTGAGCACTGAACTCCCCCCACAAGGAAATCTGGAATTCCAGAGGCACCTTGGAGAACCTGGAGGGTTTTTCCCATAAAATTCCTGAGTTTTTATGGAGCAAGACTTTGGGAATATTGAATCCCAAACTTTTCCAAGCTTTTCCCAATCCCTTCTGCTCATTCCTATTTTTTATTTTTTTGGGGGGGATCTGATCCCTTTAAGAATCTCCCACAGGAGCCAGAATTCCCAAAATCCATAAATTCTTTATGGAAAAAAACCCAAATTCCCAAATCTTTTTCCCACAGGGAAAAATCAGAAAAATCAGGAATGTGAGAACAGCTTTGATTCCTAAATTAATAAATTAATTGGGATTCTCAGGGAATTTTTTTTTTCTTTTTTCCCCCCACTTTCTGGGAATGTTCTGGGAAGAATTCTGGGAGTTTGGGTCCTGCTGGAATTTCTCCTCGGATTTGCAACATTTGGTTCCCTCCCTGCTGGGGGCTGCGGCTCCACTGCCCTCCCTGGAAAAACACCAGGAAAACCATGGAGAGAAGAGAGAAAAATGGGATTATTTTTCCATTTTTCCTGGATTTTTACCCCATTTTTCCTGGATTTCCCCCCCATTTTTCCTGGATTTTCCCCCCATTTTTCCTGGATTTTTTTTCCCCATTTTTCCTGGATTTTTCCCCCATTTTTCCTGGATTTTCCCCCCATTTTTCCTGGATTTTTTTTCCCATTTTTCCTGGATTTTTTCCTGCTTTAAACTGGTTTTTCCCGAGTTTCTGTGCGATTTTCCAGCTGGGAATTCCAAAACTATTTTGGGAAGAGATGGGAAGGAACCCAGTGGTCAGAAATGCTGGAAAAAGGGAATTTTTTTCCCACTTTTCCTGTTTTAAACTGAGTTCCCACGGGATTTTCCAGCTGGGAATTCCAAACTTCTTTTGAGAAGGAACACAACGACCAGAAATGTTGGAAATGGGAATTTTTTCCCCATTTTTCTTGCTTCAAACCCTGATTTATCTCAGATTTTGATGGATTTTCCAGCTGAAAATCCCAATCCTATTGTGGAATGGCCAGAAATGTTAGGAAAATGGGATTTTTTTTCTAATTTTTCCTGCTTTAAACCCTGTTTTATCCCAGATTTTGATTAATTTTCCAACTGGGAATCCCCAACCTATTTTGGGAAGAGATGGGAAGTGATCCTTAATACTGGAAAATTGGAATTTTTCCTGGATTTGTTTCCTTTTTTCTGAGTTTTTGGAGGGGTTTGGCTTTTTTTTTTTCAGGAATTCTCCCTGGGAATTCTGCAGGAAGCTGCTCTGAGAATTCCCAGCAGGGTAATGATTAACAGGAAGCCACTCCTGGAAAAGTGGGAAGTGGCAGAGCTGGTTTGGCTGGGAATTCCAGATCCTGGGAATTCCCTGCCCTGAGGGATCCTTTTCCCATCCCTTTTCCACCAGAAATGGAATCCACAGAATTCTGTGCCTGGGAGGGATCCTAAAATTCCTGGGATGAGGGAGGGAAAATTTTCCCCATCCCAAGGGGATCTGGGATGGAGAATTCATGAAACAATCTGGGATTTATCCCTAAAATCCCAAATAAATCAGAACAGAGAATCCTGGAATAATTTGGGATGGAAAAAATCCTGAAAATCCAAAAAATCCCACCCCAATTCCAATCCCAGGGATGGGGAATCCATGGAATAATCTGGGATAGGATCCAGGATTTATCTTTAAAATCCCAAATAAACCAGCTCAGGGAATCCTGGAATATTTTGGGATGGGAAAAGCAGGAGCTGCTGGAGAGGGAAAAAAATCCCCTGGAATTTGGTGGGGAAATGATCCCCGAAATTCCTGGGATCTGCTTCTCTCCCAAGGCCCAAAATTCCTCCTTTTTTACCCAAATCCAGGGATCCCAATCCAGGAATCCTCAGCTAAATTCCTGAATTCATCCCCAAAAAAACCCTCCAGGATTTTCCAAGGGTTTATCCCACACAAAATTCCTGAATTCATTCCCCCCAAAAAATGAGATTTTCCCAGGGTTTATCCCACACAGAATTCCCAAAGTCATCCCCAAAAACAAATAGGATTTTCCAAAAGTTTATGCTACAAAAAAAAATTCCCAGATTTGGCTTAAAATGGAGCAAAACAAACCAGGAAAAAGCCAATTCCCAGGGGTGGATATTGGAAATATCCCAAAAATCAGAATGGTTTGGGATATTCCCCCCTCTCCCTACCCAAATCTGGGAGTTTTATCCCAAAATGCTGCTCCCCTGAGGGATTTAGGGAAATATTCCCAAAATTCTGGAATTTCACCCCAAAACGCTGCAGGGATGGGGTGGGGGGTTCAGGCTGGGCTGAGCCTCCCCAAAATCCCCCAAATCCCAGATTTTTAACCCAAATTCCCATTTTTTCCCCCAAGGAATGAGCTGAGGGCTTCAGCACAAGCTCAGATGCCCCGAAGCCCCAAAATCCCCAAATTTCACCCCAGAACACCCAAAATCCCCAAATCTCACCCCAAAACACCTCAGGGATGGGCTGGGGGCTCCAAACTCCATCCCCTGAAATCCCACAGCCCCAAAATCCCCGATTTTCACCCCAAAATCCCGGAATTTCACCCCAAAATCCCAGAATTTCACCCCAAAATCCCAGAATCTCACCCCAAAATCCCAGATTTTCACCCCAAAATCCCAGAAGTTCACCCCAAAATCCCGGAATCTCACCCCAAAATCCCCGATTTTCACCCCAAAATCCCGGAATTTCACCCCAAAATCCCAGAATTT
>JAOTQP010000755.1:6670-47989 GCA_026413545.1 Cichladusa arquata
CTAACCACCACAGAGTGAATGGTCTGTGGGGGACTTGGGCATTCATATAGAAACCAAGAGCTAAACTCCCACTTATTTTAAGAAAAAAGTACAGTAACAGAAATATAATTATTAGAACTGAAGGTCTTCAGTTTAATTTTTATTTCCTCTCTGACTTATTTTCTCAACAACAAATACTAAAGAGAGAAAAAGTCAAAGGAGGAACACACCACTTGTGAGTGTGTCTAGGGGTGGTTCCTGCTTGTGTTTCATTCTTGAAAAGCTCAGATCTTAGTTACATTTGGCTGAAATTTATCATCAATGACATTTCCCTCATTTTCTGGGGAACATAACCACTGCCTTTTGCTTGGCCTCCCTGCCAGCTCATTTCTCCTGGCCTTGCTCATGGACAACAGGTTTCAGACCAGCCCTCAAGATGCTTAACATGTAGCACTGGTGTCTGCTCCCTACCACCACGTTCTATACTTCCAGCACTACATTTGCTCTCACCTTTGAAGAAGACAATCTTGTGGTCGCTGGTTCTCTCGTAGACTGCGTCCAGGCTGTCCAGGTTTAGAGGCAAACCCCGCCAGAAACGGTGGATCTGAGCCGGCTGGAGGGAGACCAAGTGCTTATTGCGAGTCAGTCTCCAGAAGTACTTGCCTGGAGGGACAGACTGGACATTACTGAACCACACTCAACTCACCTTCGCTGGGGGGTGAGTGCAGGGTGGGTGGCAGCAGCAGGAAGCAAAGCATGTGGGATGGGAGCCATGATTTAGAACCATTCTGCTTTCCAGCAGCAGCTGCAACAGCTTTCTATTTCTGGCAGTCATTAGGAGAAATCCCTTTTTTTATTTGGATTAAAATAATGCTCTGGACAGTGCGCTGGAGTTGTTATACTCCTGGCCACAGCGTGAGGCTGTGCCACTAAGCTGGGGCAGGAGAGAAGACCTTTTCATCCTCTCCCTCCCTCTCTGCATGGGAGCTCCTGTGAGCTGGTGGGACCAGACACCAACAGCCTTAAGCAAGAGCATCCAAAATCCATCCCTATTCCTCCTCTCCTGGAGCAGCCACAGCTTCCTGCACACAGGAGGTTCAGCTGCTTTCATGTTTGTAAATGTCTAGGATGTTACAAGGAAACACAGAAATACCAGAGGGGTTGTTTTTTAATGAAGAAAAGGAGTGAGAAAATAAAGGAGGAGGAAACCATTTGAATAGGAAGGAGGCAGAGTTAAGGACTTTGATACCATCTAGAGGTGCAGGATACTAAGCAGAGACTGCAGTCCTGCAGAGCTTCCAGGATGATTGTACTGGTGGTGCCAGCAAATGCACTAAAACACCTGCAGCAGCACTGGCCCAGCTAGGAAAACGTATTTTGGGGATTTCTGAATTATTTTGGATAATGAAAAAGGAAACGGATTTGTCCTTTGTGGGAAGGATGACAAAATTTTTCCTGCTAAAAGAGACTGATATGGGATTTCTGAGGAGTCTTAATGGTTTACAGAGGCAGCTCCAAACACAACTCTGTGTTGGCTCTGGGATTCTCAGCCTTTTTGCAGCACATTTCATGCTGTGTTTTCTCCAGAGAACTCCACAGAGTGGCATGAACTGGAGCAAGATGTTTAGGAGGCAACTCTCAACTTTGTCTTGTATTTGTTATCACCTGTTAGAAATTATTGCACATTATTTGCATCTGATCTTGCATGAATTTCTGAGGGGAGGTAAGCAATAGAAACCAAAGATGCATCTTCAGATTTGTATTCAGCTCTTTCTCCAGAGCTGGCAGGTTGTGACACCAACTTTTAAAATTTTATGGAAATTGGATCTTAGCCTAATAATGCAGGACGCAAAACTCTAACACTTTAACATCTGCAGAGAGGGAGTTTTATTCTAATTATAAGAATTTATATCACATTGTCGTTCTTCTCCTCCAGTTTGTGTATTTGCTCTAGTTCACTGAAACATAAATGAGTAATACATTCCAATATGGTAGCAATTGCCATAAGTACTGATACTTTTTAAGAATATAAAAAAACCTCGAGGATACAAATTCAATGGCCATTTTACATCAATGGAAACTTTTGTCACCAGTCTGGCCACACACTCAGATATACGAGATGCCTCCCTGGGTCTGTGGGAGCAGCCCATAAACCCCAGCCAGCTCATCCTCACCACCCACCTCAGCCCATCCCACACTGCGCTGCCTCTGGTGCTGCCACACCAAAGCCACCCCAGGGTGACACAGGCACAGATCCCTAGCGCTCACCTTTGAAGAAGAAGGCCTCTCCCCGGATCTGGGCCACTGCATCGAAGTGCGTGTTACACCTGTTGGGCACATCCCGCCTGAGCCTGTGGAGAGATGCCCAGGTGAGAAGGGGCCCAGGCAGGCAGTGAGTGGCTGTGTCCCCCAGTGCCTCCTATCCCATGGACTGAATCACCTCTGCTCCTGCAGAAGACGGGCTGTGCCCATCTGTCACTCCTCATGCTCAGGCCCAGCCATGTGCACAGGGATTTCCAAGGTGAGCTCAGGCAATCCTCAGCCTGAAGACAGCTTGGACTGACAACCCTGAGCCACCAGACGCCATTGCTGGGAGTCAAGCAAGGACACTATCTACACTTCCACCAGCTCAGGTAGCTGGTGAGGGCTGAGCTGGCTTCCCACTCCCAGTGGCACAGTGTGGCTTGGCCAGCTACCCCAGGGCAGCAGGACACGGAAAACAGCCAAGCAGCCTCTCGCTCCAGCAGCTCAGGATGCTGCTGCTCCAGGGCTGAGCTCCCAAGTGGCACTGAGAGGTGACAGAGCTGCAAATCAGAATGCAGCTGAGCCTAGACAGAGGAATCCAGAGGAGCCAGGTGATATCCAGTGAAAGATACCTGGTGAAAGCCACTGGCAAGAGGCAGCTGAGATACAGAGCTGCTTTAACAAGGTGGGTAAGGAAGGCACAGAGTATGAAGGACTGAAAGAGCCACAAAGCCCACATACAAAATGATGACTGATGAAGGAACAAGGAGAGGATGCTGGGAACCTACACAGAAAAGCTGCTGTGGGTGGCAGGGAAGCATAAATCTGTTCTGCTGATAGAACAATAGTGCTGGGCTGCCAGCAGCAGCTTCACTGCCCTCTTTCGCCACAAAATAACAGATGTGGAGGCAAACCTCATCCACCTTCCCAGTATACAAGGTAGGAACGAGGGGATGGCATGGGTGAGATGGTGACATCCCACAAGAGCAGGGAGAAAGGCTCTCATATTTTTAGGTGCAAACATGGCCATAAGAAGCTTAGTTTAAGGAGTTTGATTAAAATTCGAGCAAGGATGAATTTACCAAAGGATGACGGTGACAACTTTACACTAGTATGAGTAAAAAATTTGAGTTTTAGCAAAAAACCCAGAGATCCAGAGAGAAAGAACTAAGCCAGAGTGAACAGGCAAGATACTGATGAAGCAGAGCTTCACTACTACACATCCTTTGCAGGAAGGGAAGAGATTTTACTCACGGCACAGTGGAGCGATTCTCTGGCAGCTCTGGAAGGATTGGATGGTCATCTGTTTTTCTTACTTCAGGTTTGGCTGTGAGGGACACAGATTCCCTGACTCCTGTGTAGAAAAGAAGCAGTAGTCGGGAGCACCATCCTCCACACCGTTCACCTCAGAAAGCAGCTATTCCAGTGTGTCCTGCCATGGCAGGAACAGACCGTAGCCACATGAGGGATGCAAACTTACCATAGAGTTGCCAGATCCGGACTTTGTCCTCATAAGGCAGGTCGTACTTCAGAGGATCTCCCACTGGACCTTGGTAGTAGGGTCTCATGATAGACTCTATGGCAGAGATGTGGGTCAAGCCAATGGCATGGCCAAACTCATGGACAGCTACGGCAAATAGGTCCATCCCATGAGTGTCTGGAGATAAGGACAAAATTGAAATAGAAGTCACTAAGTGCTGATAGTAATTGGGGGATTTGGATGTGCTGCAAGGGCTGTAAGAGAAAGTGTAGGTTTACGTTGGATAAACTGAAAGGAGTTTTGGAATAGGTAAAGTTTGAAAAAGATTTTTTTTTCAGTTGGAGACAGGAGTGTATTATATGAAAATGGAAAGTAAACCAGACTTCAGCCTACACCAGCTTAGGCATCACCCCCCCTTATTTCCAGATGACTGTTGGCACCTGAGAAAAATCTGGACAAAGGGCTGAGACTACACCCACATCACAACCATCTGCTGAGGGGCACTGCAGAAGCTGGGCCAGAGCAGTCATTCCCTGCACCTCATCATGCCTACTGCAGCTGCTGAAACAGCCTTTGCAATGCCCAGAATACCAGATTTCTGCAGCCACCAGCCAAGAGCTTGTCACATCCTGTGACAATGAGCTAAGCCATGTGCCCACCTGCCCATAGTGCTCTACGGGGCTTTCCCTGCCTGGCCTCGCATGCTGCTGCCCTGGCCAAATCCATCCCTCAGCCTTCCTGTGTGCACGCAAACACGCGAACGCTCATCTGGCCGCTCATCGGCCACCGACCTGCTCATCTCACTGCTGCCCTGACACAAGAAGGTGGCCATGTCCAGCTTGTTTTTAGAGGACTTACCATCTTCTTGTTACACATCTTGTGCTGACAGGGCTGCAGCTCTTGTGTCTGCTGCCTTTGGCAAACACTTTGACCCTCACACATCACAATAGGCATTAAGGAGACATTGTTGAACATCAATACCTCCTTTGATGACTTTCTTCCTTCGGTCTGGGCTATCTCTACTATATTTTTTTTTCCTCAAATTTCCTTATTTGCAATCCAACCCCCAATGCCTCACACCACACCCATATACAGACCAGTCCTATCCTCTCCAGAGCCTGAGACACTCATGTAAGGGATTGATGCTCATTTTCAAACATAAGCCACTGCTACCAAAGCAAAGGAGGAGCTGCTCCCAGGAGCTGCGCAGGACTTAGCCTGCTTGGTGCACTCCCACTGCCCAGCTCCAGACGGGCTGAGCCACATGTTCGTGCAATTTCTGCCCCTCTCTGCACAGCAGTGTCCTGCAGTAGTACCGACAATGATTTTAAGTGTGGTTCTTACAAAGATCATGATGTCAAGTATTGTAATAAAGAAACAGTGAGGTTGGAAAGATCCCTGTGGAGCTCGGGCAAGTGTCACATTCCCTGAGAATGATCGGAGACAAAGGAGTTGGCTTCTTTGCCATCTGAGATAGCTACTTTTTTGCACAAAAGTAGCCATGGCTGATCCTGCCCAGTCCTTAGTGCTTCTCACCAGTCTCGGGGTGTTGGAGCAGGGAGATATCCTTCGCTGAATTTTGCGTCGTCCTCCGTGACTATTATTTACAGTGTCTGTAACCAGGTGAAATTTTTATGACCTTTGCTGTTTTCCCTGGCACTGAGAGAGAACAAGACATATACTCTCTGGCATTTTAGCGCCAGACTGATAACCTTGGGGATATTGTTATATCATCTACCAAGCTGTTGTTTTTTAATCACTAGAAAGAACAAAATAAATAAAAGATGAAGCTTGGATAGCTCCAAGATCTTCAAAATAGAGGGCAGCTTTTCGCTGCAGGCTCATGCCCTCATCCCTCGGTGGTGCTTGGAGGGGCGCTCCCTGCGGGAATGCTGGCTCTGAGATTGCTCCTTCACAGGAGTGTGTTTCACAAGGAGCACTCCCAACCACCAGCTGCAAAACTGATTCTATCACTAAAACATTCACTGTGGTAAGCTACTGACCACAGCACTTGTCTCTGCCCTGCATGTCTGCTGGTCAAAACTGCAGCTTTTTCTTTTTCCTTCCTCATAAGAGCCATCAGCTGGGGCTGCACACCAGCATAAAACAAGGTGCAGGTGTAATTCTCAAGGATCAGCCTGTCCAGACCTTTAACCTTTGAGTTCACCTCGAGAACTCCTCCAGCACCTCTGGCAAACACTCCTGCCCACGAACACTCAGGGGGATGGATGGAGGTCAATCGGTGGGCAGGAAGAAGGCATCAGCTTGTTTCAGAGAAGACAGGTTTAAGGAAACTCATTAAGCTGAGGCAGCAGGATCCCACTAGGAGGTTGGTGGAGGAGGTGGCATGACAAGTACATTAGCAGCTGGTGGCTGCAAAGAAGACATTCTGTCAAAACTCACCTGATGTGGTGGCTGGGGACCTGATCCCCACAGATGGTTTTGCAGCTGAGGAACACTTGCTTCTGATACTTTGTCTCTTATTAAAACTCTGCTTTAGCCAGATGAGATGAAGATAAAAAAGAATAGAGGTGCATCCTGATGTCTGATAATCGACAGGAGATGGCAGGAAAAAGCTAGGCCTTTTTCCCCGCACAACAGAGCCCGTTATAGATAGATCAGCTAATACTATACTTTAAAAATAGGAAACTGGGACTTGTGGCAGTGAAGGCACCCAAAAGATGTTGAAGTCGGAGAATGTAGTCCCCGTCCAAGAGCTCCAGCAGCCGCATACCCAACCTGCAACCTTCCAGGTCTCAGAAGAGATGGGGACTGCAGCTGGGTGATGGGGAGCTTGGCAATTGCTGGCAGGATAAGGAGAAACATGGAGATGCCATTGAGGCTTCCAGGAACATAAGAGTGTCCTCAACACTGCCTGGGTTGATTTTGCTAGCAAGGCTGAGAGAGGAATTAGAAGCAGAAGACTTCAGGGATCCTGAAGTCGGGGGTGACAGAGGCTAAACCACTCCAGCCACCAGAGCAGAAAAGGGAAATTGAGAGCCTTTGTGCTTGGCTGCAGCTCTCCCACCCTGACCTACCTGATGATCGGAAAGTCCAATATTCATCATCATCAAAATGAGTGTCCCCTGCTGTGTGATGGTCTCCAGGGAAGAAGGCATGTGCCACCGTCCCCCCCGGCCCATCAAAGGGATAGCCATCATTGTGATCTGCTTTGGAGAAGTCTATCTGGATGTCGGCATTGTTTCCTGCCACTTCATGGAAATTCAGTGGGGTGATGTCACTCCAGACCTTCAGGGCATAGTACATCAGGGCTCGGACAGTGTCGTGGCCCAGGTGGGACTCTTTTGGGAAGGTGCGAACTCTGAAATAAAGAGGGCAAAAAAGAGGATGGGTCAATAGCATGAAAGACCTCCAAGAACTGCCAGAACTGGCTCTGCAGGTGCCTGGCGCATCAGAGCCGCAGTGAGGCCTTCACAGCTTTTGGTGTTTTTGGGCTGAGCTGGAATGGAAGAAAAGTCAATGTTTCCTGTATAACTCAACTTTGAAAAAGAATTCATAATTTTGTTGATTTAATAGAGGCACTGAAAAGGCAAAGATGGAACAAGGCACCTTGGCTTCTAGAGGAGTATATTTAGATAATCTTTTGTTGACAGTTTTGACAAAAATATACCTGCTTTCCAAGCAAATGTACTGTTGACTGAGTAATTATTGACAAAAGCCTGTTCTGATGGATAATTTCTGGCCAGCTCTACCCCAATAATAACAGATACTTTCTTTTTTGTGCACCAGCACACCAAAGTGTTGTCATGGTTTGACAGATTTTTAAATGCTGAAGCAATAATTATGATCACATCACTTACCCTCCTGCCCATTATGTACCAGTATCACTTGGTAATGTGACAGTATCACTTGGTACCACACCACTTCTCATCATCAATGGGCAGTGATGACCTGACTACACTTCAAGAGGTAACTACAGGTTAGAAGGGGATGTCACACCACTCAAGCTCTTCCCAAGTAGCTGCTGGAGTGCTGGGAGACACCATGGATATGAAAAGGGGAGTAGGAACAACTTGCTTGCTGAGGTTGGGAGCACATCCCACACCCTCAGAGATAGGTAGCCCAAAGCAGGCACCACCTTCAGGCCAGGGCAAAACTCATCAGGGTTAAATCTCAGATAGAGCAAAAAAGGACTAATGAGAATAAGCAGAAATCTCACTAACAGTTCCTCTGAAGCACTTGGGAAGCTCGTCCTAGAGACGGTGGGACTGAGTGGGTGAATCAGCAAAACGCATCACAGCCAAATGAGCAAAAATCATTCATATATGCGCCTTTGCTATCCCTTGACTCTTTGGGCAAAGAAAAACCTTATTGACTAATCTAAATGAGTAACATGCATGTAACACCAGATGATTGTAGGACTTCAAAGAAAACACATTTGTAAAGGAGACAGCACAGAGGTACAAGCAATATGAGCATGGGATTAGAAAAGACAATTTTCAGGCAATTTTTAATTTCTAGAAGAGACTGTGTCTGGATCTAATCCTCTAGAGCAGAGAAAAAAGCCATGTGGATTCCAGCTATTCATTAACTAGCTGTCTTCATCTTTCATAACACTCCTTGGGACTTAGGTAAACTCTTTGCTGCTTTAATTTCTACTAAGTCATAAGATGTGTAACACGCACTATGTTTAGCCCAAGAATTATGACCTTTCTCCAGGATCATGGTGCCTAAATCACAGAGTCACATTTGGGGGCACTAGTTGCTCTTTCCTCCTCAAGCCCTGTTTGCCACATGAGCTGTTTTCATTTCCTTTTCTTTCCAGCTGTAGCATGAGGATAATAAACCAGATCTCCCTTGTACAAGGATGGTGGATAAAAAGCCTTGTCTAGAGAAACAAATATTATTAACCTTCATGCCAAGATCTGACTCCAGAAACATTAGATTAAGGCAGAAACAGTATCACTACTGTACTGTACTGTACTGTATCACTACTACTGTACATTTTATAAAAAGTCCTACACCTCTGAGCTGACCCAGATTTTATTAATATACTGCAGGTATAAGTGAGAAGTCCCTTATCCTTTATTCATTATCACTGTCATTTTTCAAGAGAATCTCATCAGGGTTTTTCAATTCAGCATCTGATTTGATTGCTGGAGCTCTGCTAATTGTTTTCCATGAGATTAGGAAAGGACTGTTATGCTGATAGGATGTTTGTTGGCCTTGCATCACCCAATTCCACTGAAAAGCAGGCACATTTCTAACAGCATGCAGGTAAATAAGCTTCTTCCTACCTTAATTCATCATTATTATTATTATTAGTAGTAGTAGAAGTAGTAGTAGTAGCAGTAGTAGCAGTAGTAGTAGTAATAGCAGTAGTAAATGGCGCTTAGGTTTCAATGGAGAGAAGCACTCCTTGGATGTAAATTCCTTCTGAGACTCCTCTTACAGAACTGGGATCTTGGGCAAAAGCCTGATGTGAGTAATTGGAGAAAAAGCTCTCTGCTCCAGACAGCCTCTGCTAGCCAGAGAGAGGGTGATGGAGACTGGGCTGCTCAGTCCCTCCACCCATGCCACCAACACTACCCTAAGCTGTAGGGTCACTCACATCCCTCTGGAAATCACACTTTGGGACATCCTGAGGAGTATCCATCCCTGTGGGGGATGGGGCTGCAGGAGAGAGCATCAGCCACAACACTGGAAATTGCAGCTGCCGAGCAAGATATGGTGTTGAGGGGCACAACTGGATGCCAAGCAGAAAATCTCCCCTCTGCATTTAGAGCTCAGCCAGGCAGCAGCATTGCCATGCAGACAAATCAAGGCTGACTCTCACACACCTCTGCTGGTCCTTCGTGAGGCCCCCGAGTCACCTCCTTTGCTTGACCCATCCCAAACAGACTTTGTATCTAGGATGATATCCTTTGTATCTAGGACTTTGTATCTCTAATATGTAGAGACTACACAGGACTGATCTGCCTCTGTTTGACATTGAGGGGTACCCACACCTATTTTGATTTCTGGGATCCTTATTGGTTTTTGTCCTTCCAAAGACAAAAGTGGGAGAGTATCAGTGATGGATGAGAAATCAATAGGTTGTTAATGAAAGCACTCTTTCCTAGTCCTGAAACCACAGACAAATAAAATAAATGCAGAGAACCAACAAACACAGCAGGCTAAGGACTGCTTGATAAATCCACCCTGATTTTTCTTGGAAGGGGAAGGAAGAGGGGACAGTTGAAAGGGTAGATGCTTGCTGCCTTGGCAAAGGTGCTTTTCCAGCTGCCCAGAGCCATCCATGGCACAGCAGCTCTGATCCAGTGCTAACCTGGCAGTGCTGCAACACTGCCATTGTCTGCAGGAGGAAAGCAGTGGGTATCTGAACCCTCCATCATCCCTCTCCCAGCACTTAGACTATCACCCAAAAATGTTCAGTTTTTTCGTTCTCCTGCACTTCATCACACACGGAACGCCAGTCACCCTGAAGCCACTGAGCCTCCACACACCTGCCTGCTTTCTGCTTCAGCTGCTCGGGGATTTTCCTATGAGGGTCCCAGTTGCCTGTGACAGAGGCATTGACCTAAGGCAGCTTGACATTGAGAGGTGACAGTCTACCCTCCTTGGGCACCTGTCACTCCCAGAAATGGGGGACAAAGCAGCCTGGGCTTTGGATGGGAGGTCCACGTGGCAAGATACCACTGATTAAAGGAGAAAAGCAGGAGGGTAAGGACTGTTCTGGGGAATGCAAGGGCACAACTGAGGTTTGCATACCTTATTCTTGACTGCCATGCTTCCATGCCTAAGTAAATCCACACCTGGGCTCAGGCAGTGGCACCTCCCCTCGGGGGATGGCTCAGGACACTCACAGCAATGCTGGGCACTGATTGACTGGTGCTACTGCTCTTCTGCCAGTGGGGTCTGCTCCCACTCTGGCAGCTCCATGGCCTGAGCATCATGTCAAAGACTGCAGCTCTGATGTCTTGGCACAAGGGAGTAGTCCTTTACTACAGACAGATGAAAGCCAGCTCAGTTCAGCACTGGAAGAAAAAAAACTGGGAAATTTTAAAAACTGAGATTCCATGGCTCCAGGGAGTCCCAGGCAGCTTGAAAAGTGCAAAGATGGGGCTTGGCCCTGCTGCTGCACTTCCCAGGACTGCGGGGAGACAGCAAACACTGGGAAGAAATGAAGATGCCAGCTATGAATTCCCCTTCTGCGGGGCGTTAGTAGAAGCAATAAAGGAAAATCAGCAAGTGAAAAATAAGGCTGCAAACATGAGGGGGAAGTGGCTGTGGACAGCTGCGGCACTGATGCCGGCAGAGGGCATCCACAGCACGCCACTGTCTTAGCGACTGCCTTGGCACCTGGGGAGAGCACAGGGAAAATAAAACAATAACAAAAACAATCCTGTTAAAAGAGAATTTATATGCTGTAATATCCTGGAAAGTCTACATAGAGATGATGCACAGAAAATCATCTATTTCTGATGCTGTAATGGGATGCTACAAGGCTGTACCAGAACATGACAAGGCTCTACTGTGAGCTGTGCAGGATGCAGCCTGTATTATTTTTCTCCCTGAGCCCTCCAATCCCACAGGTTCATTGTATTCAAAGGTAAAAAGAAGAAACCTGAACGACCTGTATACTTGTTAAAATTCTGGTTGCCCAAAACTGCCTTCTCAATCAGTCCATGTGCCTATTTCAAGGCCTTTCCTAGAGCTCTGCTTACCTGTTTATTCAGCCTGGCAATTGTTCAGGTTTTTCTTCAACGTTAAAATCCATGTCAGAGTAGCATTTAGTTTAATTTTCCTCTTTTAAAATCTTCAAGCAATGTGTAAAAGGTAAGCAAGTAAAACTTTTATGTCTCTATTGGACGATTTTCATGGCAGTTTCCAAAAAGCCAGTTTAATTTCCAGAGCTGGATGTAAACACTACATTGGAGATTCTGTAATGCTACAGTGTTCTGCTGGCTGCAACCTGCAGTTGTAAATACAGGCCTTTCTTGGACAAAAGCCAAGATTTTGTAAAGGATCAAAGAATAAAAAGCAGAAATTACTTTGTCAGGAGATGGATTTTTTTTTTTTATACTTTACATATAGTATTGTCTCAGACTTAAACCCTTTTTAATGGCAATCCTTGCTGCAGCATCACAGTTCCCAAGAGGGTGGGAGGTGGGGGATATCCCAGGGCTGCATCCACCAGAACAACCAGACCCCATTTCAGTGCCAGTCCCCTGTCTGTGCTGCCCAGCCATCACACCTGCCCTGCTATGGGATGTCGCTCAGGTTTGTCAGGAGCTTCTGGGGTCAGGCTGTGCACAAGCCACGACCCTGCACTGGCACTGGCAGCTCCCAGAACACCAGGGCAGGTTTTCTTTTTACCCCCAAAGGACTTTCTCCTTCCTGAAATGTGAAGTTTATTCCTCTTTCCCCAACAAGTCAAGACTGGGCAACAGGGAGACAGGCTGAGTTTTTATAGCACGGGTCACTTCACAACATGAAGCCATCTACGAACTAAAATTGTTTCTTCCTGACACTGAACTATGTTTATCTTTCCTCAAAATAAAGTCTCAAAGGAATCTGCTGGAACATAGACCAAATCTCTGCTAAGCCCATAGTTTCAACATGTGTCGACAGCAACAGCCAAGCTGAGATTTGTTACTGCAGTGGGAAGAGGAACTCTTTCTAGGGGCTATGCCAGGATCAAAGAGAAACTTATTATTAATAAGGAGAATTTTCCATAGGATCCAGATGTGTTATCAGGACAGTACAAGCACCTCATTCTGTACAGTAGTCTTAGAAGACAAAATCACATGGTACTTGAGGGGAAAAAATGAGTTCCAAAAAGCACAAATCTTGGTAGGACAGGGATCAGTTTGCTTGCCAGCACTGACCTGCAGCATATTTCTGAAAGCTGGACCTGAACTTCTGTGTGTCACAGGTGCAGAGGGACCTACACGTGTCACTCCCTGACACTGAGGGAAAAATACTTGCCTGTGGCAAGGATTAGGAGAAAAGAAGTGACTTTATTACCCAGAAAATGCTCCTATACTTGGACTTGGGTGGGGCAAGAGAAGAAGCTCCAGGCTTGGCAGCTGCCTGAAAAAGCAGAGTCCCAATGCCCTCAAGAAAAAAAGATGCTCTAACAACCATTGCAACCTAGCAAAAAGCTCCCAGCTAATTCACCAGCCTGATCTGCACCATTCCCAGGCACTGCCAAGTGGGTCCAAGAAGTCATTACTGAGACTGTCAGGAGAAGAGTTAAAATAAATAATCTATGGGGTCTTGGGAGCTCAGAGGGACATTTTTTAACCCTCACCCTAAAACTCACCTCAAAGCCATATTTAACAAAGGTGACTGTGGAATTAGTCTTTCGCTGCAAGATTTCAGCAGGTATAGATGAATTCCTACCTCCAGGACAAGTTCCTTTTGCTCCACTTGGTGACAGCCTGGGCAAATCGCTTCCTCCTGGTCTCTTCGATGGTGAGGTCAGGCAGAGAGCAGCGAGGGGTCTTCATCAGCTCCAGGGTGGCTTCATCTAGGATTAAATGAAAAACAAGAAATCATGGGAATGGTGGGTTAAGGAATCCCAGGGGGACAAAGAGATGGGAAATGAAGTGCTAAGAATGAACCAGTAGAGCAAAAATCGATACTTAGGAGCCCACTGGGGCATGGCACCAGCCCCAGCATGTCATGGTGACACCCACAGAACACTGAGCCCCCCACATCCCACTGCTGCTCACACCACTGGATAGCAATTCCTGCTGGAAGCCCATCTGTGGCCAGCTTTGATTATGTTTTAAAATGTATCTTTTAAAATATTCTGTTTTGTTCTCTTTTGATGAATTTCCCAGTATTCTTCTGTCAAGGAGAAACATTCACATGTAAATAAACTCCATCTCTGTTCAGCTAGGAGCTCATTTGAAGAATGTCCATGATCCTTCTTAGTAATTTTTTTTTAATGAATGAAAGCTTGAAGTGTCTATTCTTACCAGCTGAAATGCAGAAAAGTTGTTTCATTCGCTCATTTCCCTGCTGACTTTACCTCTTAAACTCTGCTTTTATGAACAAATCCACAACTATGACCAGCCTGGGGCAGCCATCTCTTCCACCCCAGCCTGTTTCGAACACCCCATCTGAAATTGCAATTTGAATGGCCACTCCTGTTCTGGGGTCTCTGCAGCTTGCGATGCAGTGGAAGAGAAATTATTGCACATGCTCAATTAACACCAGATAAAGGAGCTTCCAGTGTTGGGATGCAACCGCAGCTTCAGGGGACCAGCAGAGGGATGCTGGGGTGTTGGGATGGATAGAGACCCACCTGCTAATTAGTTGCTTCTCTTTAATTGTGTCCCGAGCAGTGGAAGCATGCTGGTCGCACGACGGGAGGGCCATGGAGGGGTGCAGAGCAGAGAGGCACCCCTCTGCAGGCAGGGATAATGCTGGCTTTGTCCTTCCCTCAATGAAGGCATTGAGAGGAATGACCCCGGCCACGCTGGGGAACTCGAGCTGCTCCAGCCTGCCCTGGGACTGCTCCCTCCCAGGCAGATGTGCCTGCCATGCCGATGCCACTGCCTGCCCCTGCTGGCCAACAGAGCTGCTGGAGCAGATGATGGGCTCCCAGCTGACTGGGCATGACTGGGGACTACCTGCAGCTGCTGTGGCTCAGTGAGATCCCAGGAGAGCCCCAAAGACCCTCCTGGTCCTATGCACTGCAGGCAGGAGCAAACAGAGTTGGGGTGATGCAACATCATCCTTCTCCCTTCCCTGCCTGTGCCCCAGCAGCAGCAAACCCAAAATATCTACGTATACAAATTGGGAGGCTTAATCAGGATTTTTGTTCAATTCAATTTGATGCTGCAAGTAAGGCTTTGAACAGGACAACTTTCTCCTTTTTTTCCCTTGTCTTTTTAAATTCTTTTTGTTGGTTTACTTCTTTTTGGAACACACCAAGAGCTATTTTAAGCACACTGAGAACCCCAAGGGTCTGTGGGTCTGTTGAAATAATTGCTTGCCTCAGGTTCTTGAAAACACAAGGCAACAGAGCACCTGAGCCATGTAATTACTCTTACAGCTGCAAATTGGGCCATATGCTCCACCCACGTGAGCTTTCCATGGAGCTTTTCCTGATGCTGCTCCAGAACACAATACCAAGCCCCTTCTCCTCCATGAACCTGCAAGAAACTATCCCTGCCTTGCTCTGCACCAAAGAGAGAAGGGGTCATGAGCCACTGACCTAGGACTCCTGTGGCCTCAAGCCCCCCGAACCTCTGCATGGCAGTGATGGCCTTGGTGAGCTCCTCCTGTGTCTGCAGCTGCCCCGTGACAGGGTCCGGAGGAGGCAGATACCCAAATTTTGTCAGCCAGTCCTGTGAAACAAGGTGAAGGGGAAATGAGAAAAGGAAAGGAAGGAAATATAGACACAGGGAGAGATGCTCTGAAGGTCCTCTCCCTTCAATGCATCCTGATGGTTTGAGCGCGTTAGCCTAATGGTTGTACTTGATGATCTCAAGGGTCTTTTCTAACTTAAATGATTTTGTGGGGGTGGCTTGTTTTACCTTGAGCTTCACAACATCAAGATTTTTTTTGGAAATAAACTCAGCCATGAAGTCTACAAGCCCACTTTGTGCCACACAGTCATCCAAGACCTGAGGCAGATGACCTCAGCATTGACACAAAACTGAGCCCTCCTTTCCAGCGTTTCCACACTCACTGGTTTAATCATCTTCGTGCCAGTTGCCCTAAAGTATTTACAGCCGGGTGTGGGTCTCTCTACCACCAGAAAGCAGCAGGGACCTGTGGAACCCCTGGACATCCCTGTTTCCCAAAGCCTAAGCAAGCACAGCCACGTGCCGGTGATCCCCTTGCCACAGGCATCTCATTAAACTCACACCCACTGTTAAATCAAAATTTGTCTCTCAAAGGACAATATATCTCTACGAAGATTTTTCTCTTTCTCTCTTCAGGCTAAAAAAATGGAAAAAAAATGCTATAAATCTCCTTCTTACAACTGCTTTTTAAATGTCTCATGAATTACCTTTCTAAATCCTTTCTTACCTTCCTTCTCTCTCCCTCCCTTTCCTCGACAGAAGCATGAGCAAAGAATAATAATAATACCGCATGCAGAGGATGTCATAAACACCTGCCCTCTATTTTCTTTATCTGTATCAAACATTGATCTGTTGAGCCTCTTGAAGACTGGTATTGATCCAGACTTCTACTGCAGTCAATACACCACAAATTTATGGTAGACAGATTAGTGCCAGAAGCCAGTAGCTGCTTATTGCTACATTCTGAATGTCTCATAGTTTTGTGTCATCTGCAGCTGCCACCCTGAATGCCACAGAGCCCCCAGCCCCTCTCTGCAAAGTCCAATTAAACACATTCACTCTTGCAGATCTTTATGACATCTCCTCAGGCTTGGTGTGACTCTCCATTGGGGAGCATGGCCTGCTGTGCTGGGTTTCTCACCAGCAATTCACTTCCCTCCCCACCCTCCTCCACAGTTGCCTTATTTCACTGGGATGGTGTGCTCAGCAGACAGCTTATCTGGCTATTTCTTGTTGCTTAATGCAACTCCATCAGTCACCACCTTGCTGGGAATGTGTGAGCACCATCACAGCCCTTCCTTGCCATCGGGCTGATGGCCAAGCCCAGCGCCGTCCCCTCTTCTCCCCTGCTACTAGCTGTCCCTTTGCACAACCAAGCCATTTGTGACAGAAATTAGAGATACAATTCATCTTTGATTCTTTGTGAGAAATTGGCTGTGACATGGGGGTCAGCAGTTGGCCCATCAATTGCAGAAGGCGGCGGAGTTTAATTTGGTTTCTTCCCTGGCAATGGAGACAGTGTCATTTATCCTCTAATGACAGTGGAGACACTGCAACACCGGAGACAGACACAACTCAGCTGTTCTTGGGGGCTCCTGGGGATGGAGACAGCAGCAAAAGGTTGGGGAAAGCAACATCAGAGTGATATCCAAAATCTGTACAGGTCTTCTTTCCTTCCTAAACCCCAAGGGACAGAGAAAGCACAAACACAAACAGACACCTCAAAGCAAATCAGGGGCTCTCTACATAAAGGACGGAATGAGTGGTCAGAGATCACAAACCCTTCACCTGATCTTCCTTGCAAGCACTGATGTTCCTTCATGTGATTTTCATCTAGACCACCAAGTTTATCCTGCATTACTCAGATCCTTCTTAGTTTTACAGACCTCTGTGATATTGCTCTCCTTCAGCTCTTTTCTGTGTAGGGATTCTGGCTGGTTTCCTCTCTCCTTGTAAGCAAAGCTGATTCATAACATTGAACTTTTAACATTCCACCTTTGCTGTGGCAGAAAATTTCATGAGACCGAAGCTGGCTTGAAGATGAGAAAGAGCAGGAGAAATTGTCTGGCTAATTATCTTTGTGCACCATGAAAGCTTCTCAGATATTTTCTTGCCCTTAATAATGACAAAGGCTAAACTTACATGCTTCCATAAATAAGAATATGAAAACATTTTCCATTGAGATAATTTCAACACATCCCCTTCTTATTTCCACCTTAATAAAAAAAGCACTTTGTTTTGCCAACTCTCATTAGCTTAAAATGTTTAAATGAAATAGTGATTTCAACTGAATGCTAAAATTCTATGAACATATTTCTTTCCTGAGCTGGCACAATGAAAGCTTTTCCTTAAAAGTGTACTATGCTAAATGAATTGACCTAATCCCAAGAGAATATTCAGCTTCAACAACTATTTCAAAAGCAAAAAAACTGCCTAATCAAAAAAAAAATCAGATTAAGCCAATGTCTAACCATCTTCTGGCTCTGAGAGGAGCTGGGAATGAGTGGGGCTGCACTACATTACTCATTCCATGCCCCAGAGTAGGTACCTTGGTCTGGGTACCATGATCCTGGCTCAATTTTTTGGAATCATCACCAGCAAAGATGGGTCTGGGAGCCAAGACCAGAAGGAGTCTTCTGATCCAACTCCACCATTGAGCAATATAGAATGAAAGGCTTTGCACTGGCTCAGGTCCAGGAAAAAAAATAAACAAAAAAGCAAAAAATGGAAGAACTGCATGCCTGACAGAAAGGTCCAAAACTACCCACCCATCTTCCCCTCCTCTCAGCAGCTAAGCACAGCTGCCAGAAAGAGCCCTGGTGCTGCTCAGTGCAGGGCAGCAGCACACATATTGTCTACAAACCACAGCCGGGATGCTTATGGACAGAACAGTGTCTCTTCTGGGGACCAGAGGGCCCCCTTGCCCCATTCCAGGTGGGGACTTGCACCATGTCCTCAGCAGTGGGAAGCAGCCGTTGGAACTGTCTCAAGACAGTGGTATTAGGAAAAGTGAAAAAAATGAGAAAAAAATTTTTTTTCATTTCCCCCTGCCTCTACAATCTTCAAATGGTTTCATTTTACCATCCTACCATGGAGGGTACCCAATAAAACATTTACAAAGTCTTAAACCAACTGCTCCAAAGAAGAGTTTGCCTTTGCAGAGGGAGCATCGGCGTGGCCGGGGTGGGGCAATGCCAGTGTCACTCCTTCACGGAGCAGTTCCACTCATGGGTTTGGAGACAGATTACTCACTTGGCTGGCTTAAAATAAACTGTATTTATTTTTCTCATCTGGGTTCCCATCCGTAATGGGGAAAAGCCTGCTTCTTGCCTTAAAAAAAAACTTAACGGAATGCAAAATTATAGGTTTTTTTCACTTCTTTTTTTTCCATTTGGAGAAGCACAAAATTAAGCAAAATGGTAATGCAGTCCTGCCCTCTGCAAACAAGCTCTGCTTCAATTTTGGACGTTTTTTTTTTCTCCTAAAGCCACTTGAATGGAATGCCAGGCAGCAGTCAGGGACTGAAGCTTTCCAGGGTCAAGCGATCACCCAGAGCAAAGCGTTGTCTCCCACAGCAGTGAGGCCACTGGTATTACTTATGTGGAGACAATTTTCAGATTAAAATGGCAATTTCATTTCTTTCATCTCTCTACTTCCTTTGTATCAATATATTTTTGTTCTAGAACCTACTTACCTGCTTCATTTTAAAATAGACATAGATATTGCCCCTCTTTTATGGAAGATTTATGTGCTCTGTAGGTCTGCTTTTAAAAATATTAATATTATATAAGATGATGGGCTTATTCAACTGCCATAGGCAAAGGAAAGACTCAGTCAACAAGTTTTCTTCCTGATGATTTCTTTTTAAGGGTGGTAGGTTGGCGTTTACAAGAAGACAAACTAATTCAGGATAACAACAGGATAAACAGGAAAACAGAAATCAGGATAAGCAGGAAAATTATACTCAAGTCAACTGCACAATTCTGCCTGCTCTTAAAATGGCCATCTATCTAAAGCTTAGGCCCAAGCAATCAGGATGTTTTTTTCTCTTGGAGAGAAGCAGCATTAGTACTGTAGAGATCGTAACATTTGCTTTGCTCAGGGATGGAGATTGTTATCCTCAATGTACCCAGCCTGTTGCCAAACCGAGAGAAGAGCAGAGCTTTACCACAGTCCCTGGCTCCTTGGCAGATTCATGGAGCAGACCCTGAGCTTTGCACCAGTATCGCAGACCGTGTCCGTACTGATCCCATCAAAGCTGAATGAAGAAACTGGGGTTAAATTGAGGACACTGCTGGCAAGGGCACAAGCAGTGCCCTCGGTGCTCTGCCTGAGGGTGTTGGTGGCGATAACCATGGGCTCTTCTCCCTGGTCTGTGTCATCGCCACCATTTCTCCAGGCACCTCTTTGCAGCCAGTGACTAACACACTGCCAGAGATAATCTGGATATGCAATATGCACTGAGAGGATCCTAGTATGTCCCAATTTCTGAATCTTTGGGGTAGTCCAAGGCTTGAGCAGAAGCAAGTTGTTTTCCATTGAAAAGGATCCCTTTTATTAATAGTCTTTGAAAAGCTTTACCAAACTGCACCTTTTCTCATTAATCAAGTGACAAGTCAGTTATACTCATTTTAAAAGGGTGCTGTGATGGTTGGGAGGTTAAAGCCTTACTCTGACCTGAACCTGGCCCTTGGCTTTCTGGCAGGGGCAGCCTGGTCCCTACCCACTGAGCCCCATGCCCCAGGCTGCAGCAGCAGCACAAACCACCCCACCACTCTTCTCCATGGCTCATCTCCTGCCTTCCATGCTGGATAACCACAGAGAAGCAGGCTTTGTTTCAGTGGAGTCGCCCAGGGGTGAGAGGATTTTGAAACTCCCTTTCCTAACGGAAATCCCTGCAGCCATGCTTCACACAGGCAAGGGAAGAAAATCCAAACATACTATTCAACAAAATTAATGACCTAGATTAGTAAAATAAAGCTACAACTCAAACATCTGGAACTAATTTCCAAATTACACTTTGCTTTCTCTCTGCAGCTACCATTAAATAGGGTGGAAGCTTTTAAAATAATAATAATTTTTTAAAAATCCCCAACACCACAAGCTAGATTAAAAGAAATTGCTTTGAGCTGTTTGCGGTTTTATTCCAAGTTATCGAAGGTTTATAGTATTACAATTTTTACAGTCATTTTCCTGAGATCAAAAGACCCCAGGAACAACACCCGTTAATTAGAGCAAGACATATGGTGCTGCAATACTCAGAGAAGCATTTTCCTGCAATGGAAAGGCCTCTGGGCCCCACAGTGCCAGCACCTCCCTTCCAGAGGTTGCCACACACCTCTCTAATGAGCTATCGCACGCACACAACCAGCTGATTAATTCCTTAGGAGAAAAAAACCTGCAGTTTGGATTACCACTAGGATTTTGGCTGATGCCACTGCTGAACTGCGGGACCAGTTTCATTAGCTGCCATCAGAGGAGCTGCTTGAATTCAAACAGCTCTTTAATTTGAGCAAACGTTGGGCACAGAATCCAGGGTGGAAGCTAATGCAGCTGCTGATGACTTCTGCTCCCTAGCCCTGGCTTTACATGTTCTGTTAGTGCAACAGCCACAACTGGATGCTAACTTGGCTGCCTGTGGGTCCTGTCAAAGGTGGTCAGGTCTAGAATGTAACTTAGTGCTCATTTGAACAGCTCTGCTCATGTTACCTCTCCTGAGTGCTGGGGGGAGGATGTCTGTCGCCTGGCAAGGTGGGAACAAAAGAAGGTTCATTTGGAGACAAGCTTCATCCACCATGCAAGAGGTGTTACACAAGGTGTAAGCAGTTCTTTGGTTAGATGGATACCCAGAGCGTCCCCAGAAACACAGAGTTAATTAAGAGATGTGGAAGTAGAAGGAAATTCTCTGCAGACCATAGAAACAGCCTTATCAACCCCTTTGAACTGAAGATCAAAGAACCAATTCCCACCCATAGAAGGCGGCAGAGCAGAGCAGCGCAGCACAGCGCAGTGTTTGCTACAGATGGCTTAAATTTCTTTTCAGAGTACCAAAGAGTGACAAAACATATCAACAAAACACAGTTTATGCTGCATTTTCAACATAAATGTGTGTTTTTCTTGGTGGAGATTTAATACACATGGACTTTAGGGAGTCCTTCAACCACTGGATGTTTTCCAGCACATTCTAAAAATTTCCACTTGAAGTCAGTGAACAATGCAAAAATAAAACAACAACAAAAAAAACCTGTACATAACTGAAATTCCTCATGAACATCAAAAAGCAGTTTCAACAGTAATAGTTTCCTGTTTCTACATCAGTCCTAGTTTTGCACTATGCTGCCTGTCATGGTGAAGCATCCTTTGTCAACACTGAGTTATCTAGGAAGGAAGAGAAGAAGTGCCTAGTGTATAATGGTCTCTTGAACTGTGATAGGAAGTTAGGTAAATGACTGAATTAGCATCCTTTTATCTTGCTACAGAAATAGCTCTAAACCACATAACTCATGGCTGGGTTTGTGAAAACAGCCCTGCTGCACTGTGCAGGTGCAGTTGGAGTCTGCCTGCGTGCACAGGAGGCTCTCACCTGGCAGCGCCATGGCTCGGTGACGCATGCCCGCAGTCAGATCCTGTGATGAACAGCAGCCTTGGGACCTTGGCTCTCCCCAGGTACCTTCAGCACCACTCACTGCAAAGGAAGATGCCAGAACTTCCATGGAAAATGAAACCACAATGAGTTCTAGTCCTCTGGTGGGCACAGAGGCCAGTAACATCCCTGGAGGGGAGCTAAACAACCTCTGTGCTCCATTCCATTGAGAAGTGCAATATCTAATCACCATTGCAATATATGGCTCATAAATACTGGCATCAGTTTGGATGTGCTTTCAAACCGACTTTAGAGCATGTGTGCTGCTGGTAATCCACTCTGTGCCTGGCTTTCCATCCTTCAGTGTGGCAGCTGTTGGATTAATTCACAGGCTTGCTCCAGCTCCATTTACACAGGATGAACCAATAGTATGGTCTTGATTGACAAATCCAGGTAGGATGGGCAATGTCTAAGCAGAGTAGAGGAAAACTCAACTCCAGTGTTAAGAGATGGAACAACAGGAATCCACAAGACCTGTTAGTTGCCACTCTTGGAACGGCCGCAGATGATGATCTGTGATGTTCCCAGCTCACACAGAACCCCAGGACAGGCAGTTCTGGATGCTGGCTCCTTCTCTGCTGGAGACTGGCAGCTAGCCATGTGCCCAGACCTGGGCAATCCTTTCCCCTGGCATCCCCCCTTCTCTACCAGCATCGCCCACCCTCGTGCTCTGAGCAGGTATGACAGGATCAAATCTAACCTCAGATCTGCTGTGACAGGGCTGAATTAAATGTTACCAAATCCAATTCTGACAGCATTTGTAAGCCCAGAACTCCTCTCCTCATGTGCCTAGCTGCAATCCACATGCAGCCAGGGAAGAGGTTTCCCGGCCTGACACGGCACAATAAATCACAGTGAGTGATTGCTTCATCCATGAGGCAATCCTCTCTGTATGACAAAAAGTGAAAGCCAAGACTTTGTACATTGGAGTTTTCTGGGCACAGGATGGGACTACCCGTGGTTTTCTGGAGAATTTTGTACAAGGGTCATCAGAGTCCTAAGCTGCCTGAGGGCTGCTGAGAGCAGAGCCAGCTGGACAGTGCTGCTCCGGAAACATCTGCTGGAGATGGACTGAGGGAACAGAATGTGCCTTGACCTTCCTCTCCCCATGCTCCCCTACCCTGTCCCATCTATACAGCAGGGAGGGCAGCTGCTGTGGCCCATGTCCAAGGGAATTCCAGCATCAGGAGGCTCCCTGAGCCCTCTCAGTCACTGGAGTGAGGACACCTGCCCTGCACACAGTGGGGAGGCTCTGTCAGCACACAGATGTTTGGACTTTTACTTAAAATCTCCAAGCCTCCCAAGTATCTGGCATAGGGCTATTGACATCACCCAAAAAGACTGTGCGGACAACTTCCAAACACTCCTATCTTCCTACTGGATTGAGACCAAGATGAGCAAGAGAACGATGAATTCTTTTAAAAGAAGTACAAATTGTGCTTTACCCAAATGAGAATGGAGGTTTTTTTAAGGAGTGACAAGAGAGGTTATGATTTTGCTTAATGAGTTTAATGAGCCTGCCCATCTCACCAGACCTGAACAGCACATGGATTATGGTATGTAGGGAAAGTGAGTGTTACAAAGAGAGCACAATGCAGTTAAATCTATACTCTCTCCCAGTCTCACAGAGATGAGCTCAGACTCCTTCAGTTTCAGTCATTAAACAAAGCACATCTGGCAGCAGACTGAACAGGCTGCTATACAACAAAACAAACCCTTGCTAACTCCATTTACCAGACCCTTTCTAGGACAGTGACTTCTCCTGGATAGACTCCAGACCTGTGTCCCTGTAGCATGACCAGGAACACCAGTTTGCCTCAGCCTGTTCACATCCCTGTTCAGAGCTCGCAGTCTGCATCCCAGCCTTTAGAGTTGAACCTCCAGCATGGCTTAACTGATTCTCCATTTACAGAAGCCAACAACATTTTACCTTGATTAATCAGCTCAGCTGCACATCTTTCTTCCCCTCATTAGTTTACAGATCAGTGCCTTCCTTTCTTCCCCTCATAGCATCACACTTCTCTTCAGCCAGCTAGGCTTGGTAGCTCAGCCCAAGATAACATCAGGACACAGTCTGCCTGTTTAAATTTGCTTGCAGCATGGCTCAATATCCCTTTCAAAAGACTGTAGAAATTCTCCAGCCCTCTGCAAGCTGGAAATCCAAAGCTGTTATCACCACGCTCAGTGCTAGGACCAGTCCAAGGACTGGTAACAGCAGGTACTGTCCCTGTGTTTACCTCAGGCTTTTAGATCGGGACTGAGCTGCATCTTCCCATTTAGTTTTTAGTAATGAAAATGTTCTGATGTTAAGAAATCTATAAATCAGAAGCCGTGCTGGGGTGTGAAATAGGACATCCATCTGGGAGAGAATGAAACTCTATGTCTCATATCCCTAGGTCTACGTGACTACAGGAACAACACATTTTCTTTCAGGTTGGCTTTGTTGCTTTCCCCAGTCTCTTTAAAGCAATGGTATTACAATGAGCTTTTCTAGTAGCTGTACATGTGTCTCAAACAATTATTGATGCTGTGGGCAACTGGTGAACAGAACAAAAAAGAGCCTTCTGGCTTCACAAGTAAGGCTACTAAACCAGAGAAAGCAATAATATCACAATTATCAGGTGATCAGCCCTCAGGTGAAAGTATCAGCAACTCTGCAGAAGTACTTCAGGAGCACCCCACAGGCTTCATGAGCTGGAAGAAATTACCCACAGATAGAAAAAAGAGCCCTGCATCACCACAGTGTGTTGGACGTTTTCAAAATGTGACAGGAAAAAAAAAGAATCTTTAATTATTAAAACAAACTAACTAAAATTAATAATTAATTGGTCCCATTATGACCAGTCCAGAGCATTTTCCTGTGGCTACCAGATGATTCTGCTTTCAGTGAGAATTGGTGTTGATCATAACCAGAAAACAACCAGAACAGAGCAGAGACCAAACAAATCCTCAGATTACACTCATCTCCAGACAGATTCAAATTATACTGTGCCTGACTTTGGCAAATGAGTTGAAACATTCAATACAGAACTTGCTTTTACTGGAACTTCCCTCACCCCAAATGCTAATTTAAGGAATAGTAAATCTGCCCATCTCTAAACAGTGTTATTTCATTAGGTATTACAAGTCATGCTGAACTATGCAGCACCAGTCATGTATGTACCAGACCACCAGAGCTGGGCAAACAGCGACAGCCACTCCAGCACAGTTAGAGCCCAGGACACAGGTCCCAGCCCCTCTCCTCACCAAGGACCTGGGAACACCTCCAGCTGTGTAAGCCCCTGCTCTGGCAGCCAGGTAAAAGGCTGACCTCCCCAGCACTGCTGGTCTCCCAAACCCATCCCTAGCTTGGCCTGACTTTTGCATCATAACACCTATAGCATAAACAGTAAAGGAAGATAAATGTTTTTATCTTGCTGAATCTTTGCTAGAAATACATTTCGCCTCTGTAAGGGCTGTGTATGTTGGTGGTGATGGCAGGACAAAGCAGATGACTGTAGTTATGGCTAGCCACTACTCTGTGCTTGCGAGATTTATGCAAAACTTCAACCCCTGGTCCCCTCCCAAGATCCATTCCAGCAGGAGCAATTCTAGACTATTTTTTGATACCAATCAAACTCATTAAATGGAGAGAACTTACATTCCTACATAAGCAGAATATGAAATGCAGAGAAAGTCCTGGAAGAGAGCATCCTGAACAGCAGAGCAGAAATCCATCTGGTAAATTGGATACACTTAATCACATCAGGTTTGCTTTGCCCTTTTTCTTTTTTTTTAAAAAAGGACCATATATTTTTACTTCTACAGCTTCATGACACAAGGTCTGTCAACACATTTGATTGAAAATGTCAAAGTGGCCATCTGTATCACATCACAAGCAGACTCGTTCTCCTTACGACACCAGCACAGCTCTTCATCAGGAGCAGAGACATGCCCTGGCACGCTGAGTGGGCCACTGCTCTCTTTGGCTCTGTCTATCAATACCATTTGTTAACTATATGGTAACCAACTGTCCAGACCTGCTGTCTCCTGCCCTAAATACCACAAGAGCATTCTCATCTCCTACTAAACCTTGTTCAGAAATGCAGTCAGCATCACCTCGCCACTGCAGAGTCTATAGGTACTTCTAGTTGGACTACACAAACTGCCCACAACTTGCTGAAATACCAATTTCCAAAGCTGGGAAACACACAGGGGTGAGGACCCATGTGTGGCCATGGCTGCAGCACCCTGAGGCTCAAGGACTTGGAATGGTCATACTACAACAGAAAGACCAGCAAAATCTGCCAGAAAGGTTGAGGACAATGGAATGCGCATATCCTTGGAGGCACCAAGGCAAAGCACCAGGTTCTGCTGACTGAAAGGAACAGGGTTTTGCCTTGACCACCAACGACCTTGTTCAGAAATGCAGGTAATTAGTTTCTTCCCCCTAAAGAGCAGGTTAATTCCTTTTGCTGCTGTGCTCAAATGGCAGCTGGCACGGGAGAGCCATAAAAATATCAGTACATGTTACTCCCCTCTTTACCACAGGAATGAGACAATTTGATATTTCCAAGCACCTGCCACTTTCTACAGCTACAGCCTTGTCTTTTAGAAGATGGGGTGCGTCCAGCAAGGGTCCACAGAGAGCTTTCAAACAGCATTAAGCAGATTAAATAATGAGACCTGTCTAGCTGTGATAGTCAATTAGCTTTGTTTTGTTCAGTGTTTGTTATTTTGGAGGTTTCTTCCCCCTACATGCCACAGCCACTGTTGTAGACATTATCCTTTATTTTCTTCCATAGCAAGAGCGCAGGCACCTTGGTGTGAGCAGATCTGCTGATGCTGCGGTGCAATTAATCCACTTTGGCAGACAGCTGTCCCCAGGCAGGGCCATAACAGCTGCCACCAAGGTAGGACATGACCCCTTCCTCAAAGGGATACATTTTTCAAAGCTTAATTAGGACAAGTTCAGTGATCAAGCCATTAAACCAAGTTAAACTTTTTCTTGGTAAAATAACCAATAAAATCAAAACATACACCCCTAAGTTAATGCAAATTTAGGCTTTCCTATTGATTGTCCCTCCTATATTTGTCATTGCTAATCTAGCAGCACCAAAATGAATATTCTTCTGGCAACAGGATAAATAATATGCCTTGATGAGCAATAGTATCACTGGCTCTAACACTGCTGTCCCACAGGGTACACAGATCCTGTCCTTCCTCCAGGATCTCACCATGTCAGGAACAGAAATAGCAGCATTGCATACTGCAGCTAGGTTTAAAGCTGCAATCTGAAACCCAGCCAGCCTGTAAGCAGGCAGGTACCTGGGTGAGAATCCCAGCCCATCTATTGGACCCGAAGTGCAGATGTATCATTGGCCAAGGAAATGAGTGACGGAGACTGTACCCCATCATATGTGTGTGCCTGGGAAACTCAATCTCCCTATCTAAGGGCGCTCACAAAGAATAAAGGGCTTAGTCTTGTTACAAGAGCCACGAGTGCCGTGTCTCTGTCTCACAACCGGCACCAATCGACCTCACAAGAAATGGCAAAAAGGAAACAGGGAGGACAGAAGAAATGGGCTGTAGTCACACTGAGGGGAACATGTTTCCCCTGCCTCCTGGTCAGATGTCCTGGTCACCAAACCTCAATACCTCTCAGCACTCATTCACAGTGACACTTCACCTTACGCATTATTATCTGTCCTTTTTTCTGGTTAAAGCCACAGGTTAAAACAAAACAAATGTTTAAGGTGTTCTTTAAATCTGGCTTTAAAAAATTCTTTTTAGCATTGTTTTTCATCTCTTGGGCAGCATCTGCAACTGACAGGCCATTGCTGAGGAAGTGGAAAAGCAGCGATCCACCACCTATGAGACCATAATGGTTAACAAACCCCTTTTGCTTCCTTTTCTGTATTTAATGCCACCATTTATAGGGCAAGGTTGTACTGCTTGGGAAAGGCACTGGGTTTGTCTGTGGCTGTCCTGTGAATTTTCCACAAGAAACCAGATTTCTGTGGATAGGAATGCAGGCCTGCATTTAATGAGGTTATGTCAGCTGGCTGTATGAAAAGAGTGAGGGGTCTGCAAGGGCCTTTTTCCTTTCTCTCCTGTATTTCCTTAAGTGAAAGCCTTTGGCCATCTTTTCTCTCTTCTTTCTGCTTTGCAAACAAGCCCTCGGCATGGCTTGGTGACTATGGCCTGACACAGTGGGCTTGATGCAGAGAAACTGAGGCATGCTGGGCACCCCAAGGATCCCCAAATAAAAGCATTTATTTGGAGCATTGGGCTCCTAATGAAATAAAACTCAGGAGTGGGAAAGTCAATTGGATTTTGCCATTGAGGGCTGTGCTGCCCAATTCATGGAGTGGGGGAAAAACTTGTTCAACTAGTCCAACTAGTACAAGGAGGGGAAAAAGCCAGCAGAAACCGTCTCAGAAACCCAGCTCCTGGAAGTGTCTGAGCACTGCATGATGCCCAACCCATGGCATGGCTGTCTGTTCACTCCCACTGTCTTACTTCCTTACTGCCCCAGACTCTGTCAGGAGTGGAAATCCCAGCTGCTGGGCTGGCACCAGGTCTGGGAGAGCTGCACTCTCCTCCAGCAGCCAGCATGCCTGGAGTGAGCCACAGGCTCAAGCTGGACATCCCTCAGAGCCATTCCCATCTGAAGGACTAGTGCTGCACCAAGGACAAGGAAACACAAGGGAAGGACAATATCTTTTATGTTCATCATCTCTGTTACAATTAATGCAGAGCCAGATATTAATTTCTGGGGCAAGGAAATTCATGTAGCATGTGGCTCCCCTTTCCCTGCATATCCAGTTAAAAAATGAATCAGGCATCTGCTTCTCCTTCATCCCCTGGATTAGCTCTGCCACGGGCAGCACAAGGCTTTTCCTCTAACCAAGTACAGCAGGACCAAAATAAGCATGTTTCTTCATGGGACAAGAAACAACTGACCTGCTGCAACAGTCAAGTCCCCCCACGGCAGCCAGATATCAGTCCCACCCTCTTCCAACTGCACTTGGCCCGACAAGCCAGAGAGAGGTGGCCTCCCACAGCTTGTGCTGGTCTCAGTCACCCCAAAACTTCATTTTAACCTTTTTTTCTTGCTTTAATACAAAGCCCTCACTTGACTTTGACCAATCTATCCATCAGGCTGAGCTTTCAAAGCAGTAAAAGGAGATGTCAAAAGCCCATCTGGAAGACAAGAAAAGAAATCTCACAGACAGGACTCACCCCATGTCAGGACAACATTGTGATGTGTATATTCTGTGACTTAATGCCTTTTAGTTCAGCTAGTAAAACATTAATCTTTTCCAGCCCATAGGCTCAAGGCTTTATAAAGAAGCAAGTACAGACTTTTAAAAATAACCAAGATAATTTTACGACCATCAGGAATAGTTCAAGCTATACAAAGCCACATAATGGCACAGAGAGAGAAGAAAGAAATCAAATCAGTTCATATATATCAGGCTTTAACTGCTGCTTGACAACAGCCAAGACGTAATTCAGAAGTAGCATGTCATACGTGGTTATGGGCAGGGCTGTCTGGAGCTGAGAGCACATCCACTCTTCATAGGGCAGGCTCAGAGCTGGAGCAGCAGAACCTGTGCTCCCACCAATATTCCAGGAGCTAGTGTCCTTCCCTAGCAACCCTCCTCTCAACCACCACACCAGGTGCCTAAGTCCAGCTGTATACTGGATGGAAGGACATGCCTCTCTCTCCAAACTGCCTAAATAAAGAGGGAAAACCACCAGCACGGAGCTTATGCCACAGCTCTGGAAGGAAACAGGGAGAAAACATGATGTGAAAACATGCAGGATGCTGTTTCTTCTAAACCAACTCAGGAAAAAAAGATAATAGAGTGGAGAGTCTAAAGAACAAAACATGAGTCCAAATCTATCAGACAAACTGGAGGAGGAGCGCTGCACTGAGAGGTGATGGAGCCAGAGGGATGGAGCAGAGTGCTCCTCTCTACCTGTCCCTGCAGAGAGGGAGCCGAAGATCAAGTCCTTGTCATGGCAAAAAGGAAAAAGGCTAGATGATTATATTTTTCTCTCAGTTCTATGGCTATAAAGTGTCTTTCTCTGGAAGGCCAGCACTGAACACAATCCAGCATTTCCACTGCCACAATCTTCACTCCATGGGCTGGGAGGTTTTGGGAGGAACAGGGCAGGCAAAGAAAGGGTGAAATCTCAGCTCCTCTGAGACCAGTGCAAAACTCCCACAGCTCAAAAGTAGTCAGGATTTCTCCCCCACATGTGACCACCCAGGTCTGAGAAGTCACTTTCCTTCTCCATTATCCCAGTCAGACCCAGCTTCAACCATGGACACAGCTCACACCATATGGGAGTACGAACACATTGGCAAAAGGCATCCTTTGATGGATGACTGGATGAGGAGGGAGGAACAGAAGAAAATCTATTCAGATTGCTCTGACACAATCTGACTAAAAGCCACAACCACAAAAGCACAGCAGGCAGATGCCCGTAGTAACCCCAGCAGGGCCTGTTTTAATGGACTTTTTGTTTGCTCTCTGTCTAAGCAAGCACATTGTATGCCATTATCTTGTACTACAAGAAGCATTAAAACAGCTTCCCGGCTCTCAGGGCATAAACAACATATATGACAGCTTGGGTGGCCATGCAGTGGGATGCTGTGGTGGGCAGGCACCACCAGGTCACCCCCAAAGCCTGGCAAGTGGAAAAGCAGTCTGCAACATGGGTTAGGAAGTGCAAGGAGAAGGCACGAAGAAAGCATGGCTCACCCTCATAAAGACATCACAGTCTGCTTGGTGAGAGAAGGCAAGTGTCAATCAAGAACAAAGAGACACCAATGAAGATCTGACTGAATAGAAAACTGCAGCAGTGACCTGCACTCTAGGGATTAGCAAAGCCAAAGAAGGTCCAAGAAGGAACTGGTGCTGGGGTAAGCCTCATCTCCATGGATGCTGCCAAGGCTGTGTAAGCCCGTCACCTCCTGCTGTCCTCCAGCACCCCGGGCCTTCAGCAGACAGGGGCAGGCACAGTGCAAGAGATCATAGGGTGTCCCACGGTGTGCTGTGCCAGCCAGGATCATCACTGGTGCAGTTATTCCCCCACCAGCAACAGCCCATGTGCAGCATCCACAACCCACTTGGCTTGCCAAGCGCTCCCGGGTGACAGGTTCCCCTGGGGATCAGATGCTGTCCCACAGGCATGTGGCTCCTTGCCCCCTTGCCTTTGAACCCACCACACCCATCCTCTTGCCTGTGCCCAGAACATTGGAGATAATCCCTGCCAACTTAAGCACCCAAAGCAAAACATTTCCAGCAATAAAACTGCCACTATAGCAAACTGAAACTATTAGGAGAAAACAAGCAGGTCTTTGGACAAGAAAAGTTCAAGCAACTTTAGGCAGAGTAAATTCAAGACGCATTTGATCTGAACAGCAAAAAAAATCATTTAAGTGTGTGGCTTCAGCCTCCTTTTGCTGCTGGAGGCTCCACTTGCTCCTTGCACACAGCCTGAACAGGACTGAGCACCCTTCTGGCCAATGCAGGCAGGATCTGGGCATGTATCAGCCATCACAAGACCAGGCACCAGAGGACAGGACAGGTAAAGCCAAAATTCCTTACTACTTGGGCAGATGAAGTTGTGGGGTAAATGAGTAAACGGGGAGCATCCAGAGACAGGAGCCCTCCCCAGAGCCCTAGTGAGTAAGTGCATTTTAATGTTACATAAGGGTGGACTTTACAGCAAGGCTCCCTTGGACACATAGCTTGTAAGGAAAAGATAAAACTTAAATTATTCTCTGTGAATGGGGAGGTTCACAAGTCTTATATGTGGCTTAAAGTACTGGAAGCCAGAAGTGCAGCCCTGCGTGGGGTCTGGCACTGGCAGGACTCTGAGCTTTTGAGGGAAAATAGAAAGTTTGCAGGAAATGATACTTCTTTGTATTTGCACCACTTACCACACAGCAGGCTCCAGCTGGGACCAGCTAGAGAAGTGGTGAAACCACATTTTTTTAATTAAAGAGCTGGCTGACTATGCTGTTATTCGAGCCCATTTTGTCGCTTTTCCAGCCATGTGTCTCCAAGGCACCCCAGGGTAAATCAAAGCAGCATTCTCAGGCACTGTCCTTCCATGTCCCCTTGGTTTGTTAAGAGGGACTGAGCAGGTCCCACTGGCAGTGTGGCCAGACACTCTCTATGGCTCTGTACCCAGGGAAGGCACCTGTGGGGCCGTGATCCCTCCCTCACCACTCGCAGAAAACCTGCCCCACAGGAGCAGGACATTGCATTTTCCATTACAGGCACAAGATGCCTCAGAGTATTAAGGAGGTTTTTGGTCCAGCTTCTTTCAACAGCCACTGCCCATCAACTACATGCCTGCAGGAAAAGCTCTTTATCCTAAGAAAATTACTCCCAGTCTGGCCTCTTGCAGTTCAGTGTCTGAGCTCTACATCATGCCAAGAAATAGACAAGGAGAAAACATTTACTGCTTCTTATAAGGGGATGTCTGAACCACTTAGTGCACCCTCAGAAGGCTCGGAGCATCTTGACACTTGAAGCAAGAACACACTAATGAAGGGGTATGATAAAAAAAGCTATTGAGCAAACTGAAGACTTTGTCTTTCTGCCTTGTCATACGATGTCCCACCCTCCAAGCCCAGAAATTGTGGAAAAGGGGGAAGACGGGACCACTGTCCCCAAGGGACCAACCAGGGCCCTACTTAGGGCAGCTCTGCAACATCTTTAGCAAGACCAGGAGTCAGACAGGGGGAGGATTCACTGGCTGATTACTCAGCCTAATAAGTTAGTTGAGATTGCTGAAGCAGCTACATAAAGAAGATACAGTTATGTATCATTTTAATTATGCATATAATGGCTTTATCTTTTTGTAACCTTATTTCATTATTGAAAACTTTTTCGCACATATACATTTTAATTCTCAAACCCAACAGAACACCAACAGAACAATTTATAAATAATTTAATGCACAACAAGGCACCAATTCTTCTAAAAGTAGCAGTTCTGGAATGAGGCCACTGAAAACTCTCTCAGCATCTGATACTTTAGTGTCATACCACCAGATTGCACCCAGAGGGTAGCAATATACAGTTCCTCCAAGCTATGCAGGCTCATTTAGAAGCTGCAGCTGAAGAGCTTGTGCAAGAAAAACATCTCTTGGTAATCATCAAAATAAGAGAAGTCTTTGGCATGCACCATGGCAAGGAAAGCCTGCCACTGAGTTTGTAACACCAGCTAGTGAGATACACAGAGAGAAAGGAAAGAAACCTCCAGCAGCAGAGTCCTCTCTGCCCTGGAGACTCATAACCAGCTACACATATTGGGCTGGGCAGGAACATTCCCCTACCAAAGCCCTTTAGCACCACAAGGCCGTATTTAGGATGGAGAAGTTGTTACAGCACATCAAACGACACCAACCAAAGAAGAAAGAAGTTCTCGAGCGCTGAGAGCAGCTGCTGAGTACCAACATCCCTGCAGAATAAATCCAGGAGAGCTGAAGTGAGATGCTCACCTCCCAGCTGTTTCTGGAGGAAGCACTGCTAGTTATCCTCACCCAGAATCAGTGTTTGCTTAAGAGACAAATTTTTCTAATTATGTTTGTCAGTTTTGCTAATTACACAAGATATGAAGCACAACACCTTAATTTTTCGTGTATCTGCCTCCTTTTTTTCCTTTCCAATAGAATGAAGTTTTAAAAAAAGTCATCCACACAGCCTCTACCCAAGTGGAAGTCAGACTTTCACCACAGGTATCACCGTGCAGCTGGGCTTTTGTGCTTTAATTTTCATTGTATTTATTCCCCCAGTGAAGCTGTATTAAAAATGTATCAGTTAAAACAACAGATACCTGGAGATGGAAGTCTGTGCTACATTTTGTTGGGTTGTTTTTCTCTCTCTTGGTCCTGCTACAGTGATCATTTGTGTCTAAAGCCCAGTCAAGTCACTGGGAATAAGCAGGTGCTTCAATTATACGCATGTGAATAAATTAGCTGTTATCAAAGAGAGTGCATATTTTACTGATTGCTGAATCAGTGCTTTTCAAGCTACCAAATTGGATCAGCCCAATTGCCATCACAGAGAACCTTTTTGCTTCTCCATCACTGAGGCAAGACCTCCTTAAACTGATAATTTTTGCATTTCTTAGTGGGAGAGATGTGGAAAGCTTCTCCAAGCCCCTGCTTCCACCAGCCCTTCCCCTAGCCTCCTGTGCTCTGTCTTGGGCTCAGGTAAGGGCCAAATGTAAAAGGAGCTGCTGAGACATCTCTGTAGGCATTCAAAGGGGACGAGTGCATCCGCCTGCTGTGGGATCACACTGGGTCTGTTGCTTTTCTGTGTATGTGGTGCAAGGAGCATGGACAAGCCTTCTGCTCTACAGTAAGATGGGAAATTAGGACATGTTCCAAAGTACTGTCAGGTTTTGCCAGTAATGCTAATGAAACCACAGCTGGCACTAAACACAGTGCAGAAAACAGTCTAAACTGGTACTGCAACATGGTAACAAAATATGTGCAGCTAGTAGTGTCAAATGAACTGCAGGCAAAACTTCGTCTGAATGACCACCTGGGCGATGAGTTTCCTCCAAATGCCTCCCAAAGACAAACCCAGAGCACTTGCTAATGTGGGTAAAGGGGAATGCTCTGGGATCACCCTGGCACTGCCTGTGCCAGCCAGCCTGCTCCATGGTGGCCCAATTCTGCATCCTGCAGGCAGGATCCTGCTCTAGGTGCTGTGGGCAGGCTCTGCACCTCCCTGCTGAATACCCCTCTGCCCCAAAAAACAAAGGGCTGGCTAGTTTTGCCAAGGATATTCCAAATCACATCCCCCATCTTTCCAGCCCCATTTATATACAACTAGGAGGTGTTGCTGCAAGCTGGGTTAACTACTGGTGGCAAAGGTCCCATGGCTGTGGAAGGCATCACTCTCTGCTCCTCTCTCTGCTTTTATCTGGTGTGGGAGCAAGCAGGAACAAACAGCCTCTGCAAAGGGGCTTTATCTTTGCTGGCACTAAACCGTGAAGGTTAGAAGGCAGTGAGGGAAATTTGTGCTGTCAGAATCAAAGCTGCAGAAATTAAACAGGCGTTTCTTCTGTCCCAGGGAGATGGCTGGCAGAGCAGGAGCTACGAGCAGGGACACTGGGGGCGGCACACACACAACAGGAAATCTCATCCTACTCCACAGCACTCCATCCTAGCCCCGGGGCGGTGGCTAGTGCCAAGAGCAGGATCACAGGCTGCTGAGCCCTGGCCCACTCCTACATACCAGCGCAGTCTGAGAACTCTCACCTTGCTATTCAAAGTTCATCTTCACCCTGCAACTCAAAACTCACCCTTTCTTTCTTCAAACCTAAGAAAATCTCCCAAAAAGAAGAAGTGGGAGAAGAAAAGGAGCAGATTTCCCACCGCCTGGATCGATGCTGCTCTGCGCTGGCATCTGCTCACCAGATTTCTATTTCTTCCAGTGATGGGTTGCCAAGGTGTTAAAGTCAAATCATTAAAATTGCTCGCAGAGTGAAAAATACTCAAGATTCAAAATTACACCTTGACCCAGTTGGGTCATTTTGCAGCAATTATCACCAATTTCTATGGTGGAAGATTGTAAGAGTTTAGAAGAGAAGGAAAAAAGTCTTGTCCTTTCTTCACCTTGCATAAAAATGAAAAACAAAAGTGATCTTCTTGCTCTTGACATAACCATGCTTTAAAGATCTTTACAAGCATCTATTTCCTCATTTGAGCTCACACAGAAGACATATTATCTCTTTTAAATATGGCTTCTCCTTGGGAGTGCACAGCCTGTTCTCTATCTGTAACACTTCAAGAAGCCAACAAGTGGTTATTTGCAAAACTGATGGTAGGAGATGGATATAATCTATTTTAAACCTCAGCAAAATCAACCAATTTCATGAGTTTTGAACATACGGCCGAATTAATGAAGTCACACAGATTATGAAATGTGAAATACAGTCCCCCCACTCTCTCCACCTGGGAATAGGAATGATTTGGAAAATGCCCAACCAAATCAAGGAACAGAGAGGAGAGAAAATAATAATAAAGCTAATAGTTTCCAACGCGCCAGGGTTTCCCAAGCCGTGACAGTCCCTTATCAGATCTCTGTCTTGTGAGTTCCACCTCAGCTTGGCTTTCTGTCATCGCCACTCTCTGGTCTTCCAGTAACGAAGCCCAAGGAAATTGAGAGTGATGTCTTCAGGCTCTGGACCCACTCACTTCTGCCTCTTTTGAAGTGGGGCTGGATCCAACCCTTTCTTCCCAGATGCTGTGGCTACCTTCTGCTTTTTCCTGCTGCCTTCTGCACAGGCACTGGCAGCACAGCATCCGCTCTCCAGGAAAGCAGGCCCTGTGCTGTTTGGAAACAACTTCACATTTCACCCTTTACAGGAGAAATAAATCCAGGAAAAGGCATTTCCTTCCACATCAAAATTACAGATTCCTATGATTTACTTGATCTTGTTTGTGAAGTCTTGCTATTCAGTCATTTGAAGACTCTTTATTGCCTCATTTTTCCCTTTTTTTAAAAAATAATTTTTAAACCATTTTTTTTTAAATGGCTGAAATTTGTTTTAACAGACAATGAGGAAAAATTATCCATTCCTAGGCAAAACTGCCTGGAGCTGGCTGTGGCTTTCATCTTTTGCTAAAGATAGGGCATCACACACTGAATGTGCCTTCCAGTGTAGATCACCGGGTCGGGTCAGGGACATCAGCAGAGTAAGGCCACGTTGTGCTGGTGTTAGTAAGGGAGCTGCCCACTGGGTCTGAATGCATTGTTTCTGTTTCAGACAGCAACCTCTCTCCTACAGACACCTTCTCTCAGGTGTCTGCACTCAGGGGGGTTTTTCAACAGTGACAAATACAGCACACACGGAACCAGGTTGAGCATTTCCTTGCTTCTGGGACAGGCAGCATCTGCCAGGTGCCAGTGGCTGTGCAAATCCAGGGAAGACTGGATGTGGCAGGAATGCAAACAGGCTGGGAATAAGAAGACAAATGGTTCTGGGGGAAGTACGATGACCTCCCCAGCAGTGTTAGGAAACATTTCTCAAATGGAAGAAGTCATTAGCTGTTTCTCTGCTCACCTGTCGGGAACATCACCTGCCTGGTGAGAGCTGCTTCATGCAGCCCTGGCAGGGCTGCTTCTACTGGGGCTGAGGCCAGCTCCCTGCTCTGGGTGGCAGCAGCCACCTTGTCCTGACACAGGCTTAGCCACTGGTCCAGGCACCCCTGACTTTGCCCCTCCCTTGCTGATGGGCACAGCAAACCGAGCCATGCCAGGAAAAAACACCTGGCTCCTGAAGTAACCCCCAGTGCTCATTCCTCTATAAAATCATTAGATTTTGCTAAAGGTGGAAGGCTACTGCAAGCCTGTTGCAGTGGGTGGGACCTGAGCTTTCTTAAACTCCATAAATAGTCAATGCATGTGCATGGGTTGACACAAATACTTAAATATACATTCACTCAGTGCAATTTAATACATTCCACTACATCTCAAACAGGGCATCAAATATTTTCCAGTGCTGCCAGCAGCTCCCCAAAGTCCTGAACTAGCAGCTCCAGCATAGGGGGCATGGCCCAGCAGGGTGCTAGAGCCCACTCATACGGCGGCCAAGCACTCTAGTGAGAGGCTTTTGCCTTGCAATTGCCTTAGAATAAGTGGAAAGGAATTCAATTAAGTGCATTCATCACCTGGCAATGAAATGTTACCATCAAGGGTCTTTTTGGGGCAGTCAGCCAGACCTCCTCTCCTCTCTTAGGAAAAATGGCACAGATATCTGAATCAGTCAAAAAGGGTGGAGTGAGAAATAAAGGAGGCTAATTCAAACCTGGGTGTCACCAAAGGATGCTGACACAAAAAATGAACAAATGAGCTCATGCACTGGGCCAACCCACCAAGGTGAGCTTTAAATTTAGCATGACTGAATCAAGATCCGTTCAAGATAAGATAATTTTCTGTATTATTTCTTAATCGTCAAGAGGAAGTACCCCCAGGAAGGGCAGCCATGGTGGAGGTGAACTAGAAGTGTGCAGCAGCATCAGGCTGCTGCTGAACCTCCTCCTTCAGCGGGGTCACCAGGAGACCCTGCACGAGTGGGAAGTGTCCTCCAGCCATCACGCCACAAACTGTGGCCATTTTTGGCCTTCCCGTCTGCCCAGAGCTGTCCCTGCAGACAAGGATGGTGCTGGGGAAGCCTCCGAGAGCCTCCCAGCCAGGGCATGTGTGCCATGCCAGGCACCCTCCTTCCCCCTCCCCAGCGCCAGGCTGGCACAGTACCAGGGAAATGAAGCAGGTGATTCCTAAAGCTGAAAGAACAGCAGTCATCTGGGCCCTAACAGCTCAGTCACTTAATGACCAAAAGGAATTTTCTAGAGAAGCCAGAGAAATGCAACAATGAATAAAGAAATAGTAACTGCTCCGATGCATCCAGAGGTTGCTGTAAGAGAGGGAGCTCTGAATACTGGGTAATGCCCAGTCCTGTCTAATTAAGAGATGGAGCAGGAGATAGCGGGAGCAGTGGGAAACAGGGAGGAGCAGGGTGGGCTGGGGCTGAAGTTCAAGGTTTTCTGTGCCACAAAGAGCCAAGACAGCTGCCCATGATGGCAGGAGCAGCCCTCCTGCAGTCCCTCTGCCCAGGCACCTACAGCTGCACCTCTGGGGATGGCATTTACATCACCAAGTCTCCCAGGAGACTGCATATCCTAATTCACAGTGTATCCCCCAGCACAAAATTATCACTGCTCATATGACAAAGTGAAAGCACAGGTGACTTCCCCAGGTCACAGCTTCAAAGTTCAGGATGCAAACCTGGCACCCTTGCCCTCACCCTCCCTTTCACATCCACTATCAGCAAGAGACATCACCTCTCCTTTCTGCTCTTTCTCACAGGAAAACCATCGCTCATAATTCAATTTGTGAGTACTTTGGCACTGTATGGTTTCATATGCTCTACCACATTTCCTAACCTCCTCTTCAGGCAGCACTCCCCTTCCTCCTGAAGCTCTTCCAGGTTATTGAACTACTTTGTTAATGCAGCTTGTTTCCCATCAGCTGAGGGCAGAGTGCCGGAGACATAATTTATTTTCCATGTTTATTTATGTCAAGAGAGCCCTTAAAGGATCTGTTTGCAGTTGCCTCGCTGCTCGTGCTGAGGTTACTACCTGTCCTGTTGCATTGCCAGCAAGTCAGGCTTTGGGAAACTGGAGTCCACCAGCTTTCCTCTGTTATTTTGATGGTATGGAAACAACTAATTTCCCTTATGCTTCTTAATTAGGAACAAATTGGCCCTTTTCACTGGCCAATAGGCCATTATGCCACATGAAAAAAGGTAAGCAGAGAACAAGCAGTGGTTCCTCAGCTGAGCAGTTCTGTTTCTACACAGTCACCAAAGATGGGCCAGTTCTGGTCATCTCCTTTTAGGATGGTTTGAGCATATCTTGTCTGGATAATACAATGACAGCAGAAAGTGCTGTTGCTCCCACAATGGAGTGCCCCAGGAATAAATTCCCTCTCCAGAACAATTTGGATGAAGACCTGGAGCCCTTGAAAAATGGAGGTATTTGGACTTTCTCAGCAGAGCAATTCCCCCTGCCCTCATCCTCATAGGGGAACCAGCTGGGCCATATTTTACTCCAGCTGCCACTGCCTTAATGACTACAATTTCTCCAGGCTCAGTCATGGCTGCAACAGTCACTTTTTTTTTTTTTTTTTTTTTTGCTATAAACAATCTATGGCGAATTTGCAAACTAAGATGCCCTCCTCTGCACCAGCCCATACTCGGGGCTCCCCACCAGCCCAGCTTCATCACCCACAGATGGCAGCGAGACCCTGCACCCTTCCCCAGGCTGTCCAAGCAAACACATCACTCCCAGCTGCTACCCAGCAACTTTCAGTTCTTAGGAGCATCCCAGTGTGATGTGCTGGGGATCTGGCTGCCAATTAGTTTACCCTTTAGGGCTCAAGGCTGCCCTGGGGAAGGGGAGCTGCCGTATGGATTCTCTCTGGTTGCTGTTCTTGCAACCATCCAGGTAAACATTTGTTATTCTGTAACAGATCCCTGTGGAGGGCCTTCAAGCATCCTACCCGCTGCACAGCAGAGCTGGCAATTTTGCCAGAAACTCTGCTTTGAAGGGGTTTGCAACGTTAATTAAATTTCTGCAGTTGTATCTCTTTGCTCCGAATCACATCCGAGCCTCTCTGAGAATGTGAGCTCAGCTCCTTGTCCCCGTTCAAGCCTGGCTCTGAATAAGTCTGGCTTCCAACACTGAATTCCCCTCAATATAACATCAGAAATATGTTATTGTTCCTCCACAAAAGGAAATGAATTCAGGACTGTCAGGATTCAGACACAGTATTGGTCTAGATAACCTACAGGCTGAAAGATGACGGCAGAGCTACAAAAGAAAAAGCAGATATCTTTGCCCAAAGAACCGATTCCTCCAAACACACAAGCTAAACCTAGTATCTGTGATCACACAGACAGGCACAATGCAGGAGGGACAGCAAGCCACCGCAGGGACTCTTGATGAATGTCACACAAAGTTCCCAGAACTCTGGCTCCCTTTCACCTCTGATGATGCACAGCCCCTTCCTGGGCTGGCACTGGTGACCTACTCTACACAGATGGACTTTTACAGACATTTCTTTCCAGGAAAGCATGGAAGGGAGAGGAGCTGCCAAGTCTGGAAAACACAGGAAACAAATTGGTTTTAACAGTTAAAAGTTTTCAGACATTTAGAGGGGCAGCTTTCAAAATATATTAATAAATTAAATAGAAGAGAAACTTGGAGAAGATGAGGAGAACTTGAACTCAGGAGAGCTGCACGTGGAATGGGGCTCCTTGGCAGCAGAGCCAGATCTACTGTCAGGGCTGTTGTGCAGTGGGAATGGGAGACAGGCACGTGGCTCACCAGTGTCCCACAGGGATGGGAAAACAGAACAGAGGATGGAAAACAGACTGACAATGCTGGGCTGGCCTTTCCTACGCAGCACAGCACCATTTCTGCCAGCTCTTACACAGAAGCTTGGGAGTGAAGCGGGTGGCAGAGTCAGAAGCCACTCGGCACCTGCAGGTTTGCTCCAGAGTTGGTCTTCATCACCGCCCTTCGCAGCCAGAGCTGCTGCAAATGGCTCAGGATTGGGGTCTGTGAAGGCAAGAGCCAGCACGTTGGCCCACTGGTCCCCTGAGTATATTCACACACTGACATTTTTGGAATATGACCAAAGCAGTGTGATATCCTCTCAAGAAAAGCAGCACAGCGGCTGCAGTTGGCTAACAGTGGGTCTGTGCCTGTTTCACAGAGACAGGGAACACCTGGCAGGCTCACGCTTGTTCAAGAAGAAAGTTCATACTGCTGTTGATAAAGGTCTTTGCTATGGGGAAAATGGGAATTACTGCAGAGCAACAGCAAGGAGGTGCAGAGGCACAAACGTGTGCACAGGGTGCAGGATTTGAGCCCCTGCCCCCAGGCTCAGTTAACAGCATCTCCCCCAGTGTCAGTACCATTGACAGTGAGAGGAATGTTACATTTGTCTTTACAAACAAGCTGTAGATTTGGTGGTAGACAAAGTTAGCACCTAGAGATAAAAGAAACAATGGGAGAGTTTACACTGATTGATGAATGGAAAAGAGATTTACCTTTACAAACAAACTGTAGGTTTTCTGGTAAATGAAATTGGG